>CM075981.1:34034026-34307584 GCA_038087875.1 Malacoraja senta | reverse complement strand
GGATCTATCTGAAATGAAAATACTCTTAAACGGTAGGTAGTAATTACCTTAAATATTTTTCACCCTTAAAAATATGCCTCTATTCTTTATAAAATTATAAATCTTACCGTTTTTTTTCAAAAATGTATTTGTCCCGCCGATTGGAGTCAGATGCCGTCACACACCTGTGTTGCGCCATCCCTCATGGGTATAAATGGAATAGACACGCACTACCTGCCTTAAAAGACCACGGGGGTTGAAAGTCACCTACCGTGTGAGTTTCTCCTGCTCTGCCTGTCAAAACTCTGGTTTTCGCAGCATAACGGGTGATTACCTTTATGCGTCATATCCGAACGCTGTAGAACTCTTAGAAAATCAAAAATTCTCGCACTTTTTTGATTTGCAGTGTAGATAGGTCTGTGCTGTGTGCCATACATCCAAACGATATCGCCAGGCACCGCCTTCCGGCGAGGCCATGTTGTGCTAAAGATTTGGGCCGTCATATCCGTAACGCTCATCTCTGTCACTTAACCCACTATCTCCCGGACTCCAGCTCCAGCTCCAGCTCCAGCTCCTCCAGCTCCATCTCCCGCTCCTCCAGCTCCATCTCCTGCTCCGCCAGCTCCATCTCCAGCTCCTCCAGCTCCATCTCCAGTTCCTCCAGCTCCATCTCCAGCTCCTCCAGCTTATCTTTTTTTATTGATTTGTGCTCCAGCTCCAGCCTCATCTTTATTTTTGTTTATTTGTTTTATAGTTCCATCTCCATCTCCATCTCCATCTCCAGCTCCATCTCCATCTCCATCTCCAGCTCCTGCTCCAACTCCAACTCCATCTCCAGCTACAGCTCTAGCTCCATCTCCAGCTCTATCTTTGATTTTATATGCTTTAAATCAGTTATATTTTACAGTGTTGTTCATCATAAAAATGCGACGAATATGACTGAATGCAATGGCCAAAGAAGAGGAAAAAATGAATTAAATTCTCTAAAAGATTGCGCTAAACATATTTTTCCCATAGTAGAGATGTCCATCTATGTGAAACACCATTCAAAGTTGCAGAAATTTAAGACACTTATAGCCCTGTCCCACGGTACGAGTTCATTCAAGAGCTCTCCCGAGTTTTAAAAAAATCAAACTCGTGGTAAGCATAGAGTATGAACATAGCGGGTATGTCGGAGCTCGGGGACGTCTCTTAGCGGCTCGTAACGCTAACGACAGGTACTCAGGAAGACTCGCTAACGGTAGGTAAGCACGGGAAGACTCGTGAAGATTTTTCAACACGTTGAAAAATGTCCGCGAGAGCCCCGAGTACCGACGAGCAGCCATTACCGAAAATCTCCGAGTTCGAATCAGGGCAAACTCGGGAGAGCTCTTGGAATGAACTCGCACTGTGGGACAGGGCTATTACTGAAGAATCACCCTGGCATGAAGCATAGTCGAGATATCTGCGGTCCCTGTGCTTGTAATGATGATTGTCATGAATCTATCCCATGAGGGTTTTAGTAATTGAAGGGGAAAGTCAGGTACAGACCCTGAGAAAGGGAGAACAGAGGGAAAATTTCCAGCAAATGTAATGAAATATTTGTGTTCCATAGGAAGCCGCACCAATACAGTTTAGAAGCTCCCTTAAGTAGACCTGAAATATGGACTGTTCTTTCAACTCCACTCACTGTCCGCAAAACAAAGGCCCAGCAATAACCTCACCAGCATGCCTGACCCTGATCTTCAATGCTCTGTCACTTTAATTCTCCATCCTACACCCACTCTGACCTATCTTTCTGCAGCCTCCCATACTGTTTAACAGCCTATTAGTCTTTATTTGCATGCACGTAGCATTTGCAACAACATAGATACGTTCACACCACAGATAGGAACAGATATGTATAATCTAACAGCTATTACAGAGAAAATGTGTTGGAAGGAACTGCAGATGTTGGTTTACTCCAAAGATAGACACAAAATGCTGGAGTAACTCAGCGGGTCAGGCAGCATCTCTGGAGAAAAAAAATAGATTACTTTTCGGGTCGAGCCCCTTTTTCAGACTGAAAGTATGAGGTAGTGGAGGGGAGGCGAGAAAAAACCAGGACAAATCAGAGTTGGCCACAAGTGACCTCAGGCAGGGTGGTCAACCCATTGTTGGCTTGGGAAGGTGTGATGTCAAGAGGGATACAATGTGGAGAATGGAAAGGACATTTGGGAGACCAACCCCCAACATTTCCGCCACCTCCAATAGGATCCCACCACTAGTCATGACTTCTCATCCACCCCCTGCTTTCCGCTTTCCGCAGAGACTGTTCCTTCTGAAACTCCCTGGTTAACTCATCCCTTCCCACCCAAACCACCCCCTCCCCAGGAACTTTCCCCTGCAACTGCAGAAGATGCAACACCTGTTCCAATACCTCCTTCCTCCACTCCATCCAGGGACCCCGACAATCCTTTCAGGCGAGGCAGAGGTTTACTTGCACCTCCTCCAACCTCATCTACTGCGCCTGTTGTTCGAGGTCAGCCATGATCACATTGAATGGCAGTGCTGGCTCGAAGGGCCGAATGGCCTACTTCTGCACATTAAAAAAAAAAAGGTGTGGACTCCTATATATCGGCAAGACCAAGCGCAGCCTGTGTGATCATTTCACTGAACACCTTCACTCAGTCCTCCCTGGTCTGTGTGATTTCCCGGGCAAATGGAGCTAATTTCAAGAAGTGTGTGGTCAAACGTTTTAGCGAGAAGAGTCAAAAGATGGATTATTGCCTAAATGAAGAAAAAGTGAGTTAAGTATAGAGGAACCTTTGTGTTCTGCACATTAATCAAGAAACGTTAACTATCTGGTCAAACAAATAGTTAAAAGGCAATAATAGCCAGAAGGGTCTCGACCGGAAAAATTGCCTATCCATGTGCTCCTGAGATGCTCCCTGACCTGTTGAGCCAATTCAGCACTCTTTGTCTTCCTTTGTAAACCAGCAACTGCAGTTCCAAATTTCTATCTTTCTAATAGGCAACATGCTGTTTGCCATAGAAGAAGGATCCAAGATGGTGCCCAACCCAGGCGACTATTTGCATACTAGTCACAGAAGTGGGTCTGCAATCATGCATTACAATCGTTCCACTCTTTTAAATCTCTAATATCTGTACACTGTGGATGGCTCAATTGTAATCACGTATTGTCTTTCTGCTGACTGGTTAGCACACAACAATAGCTTTTCCCTGTACCTCGGTACACAATACAATGAATGAACTCAAATCAACCTAAAGGGCTTGATGGAGTAGATATTGGGATGTTTATGAGCCTGTCCCACTTAGGCGACTTTTTAGGTGACTGCAGGAGACTATGCGGATGCCACATGCTCGCGGGCGGTTGCCGGGGAGTCGCCTTCAAGGTCGTGAGGAGTTCCCGCATTCTGGGAACTGGCCGCGGCCTCATTATGGTCGCCAAAATTTTTCAACATGTTGAAAAATTAGCGGCGACCAGAATGAACCCGCCATGGAGAGTAGTGAGTAGCGAGGTGCAGTGGTAGTGGGTTGGCAGGAGGTCGAAGATTGTCGTAGGTTCTCGTAGGTTGTAGCTGGTGCTGACCGGTGAATTTCATTGGGTCATTGGGAGAAAAAAAACATAAGCAGTAGTTTTCATAACCAAGGATAGCTGACCGGTAATGTTAATGTCCGCTGAATTTCACAGCCATTTATCTCTGGCTTCTTGAAAGTTGCCTCCATGCCTTCTCCTCCCTTCTCCCCCCCTCCCCTCCACCCCCCTCTCTCTTTTAAAGGACTTACGTGACCCTTCCCATACACTGTGCTTTCACCGTCTTAATTGCAGCGCCAACCTTCCTGTTCATCACGGTGTGTGTCTGTTTCACCTTGGCTTTGCACCGTGGGAATTTCATTCAGACAGCGCTGCCCCCCGCTTGCCCTGTCCCCCGCCTGCATAACGGGCTGGTGAAGGAAAGCGATGTGTGTGTGTGGGTGTTCCACTCTGACAGTCGCCGTTCCTGTCGCCGGTTTTTCAGTCGCCTGAAAAATCACCTAAATGGGACAGGCCCATAACACTAGTGGGAGAGTCGTGACTAATGGACACAGCTTCCAAATAAGAGGCCAATCATTTATAAGTGAGTTATGTAAAGATTTCTTCACTCAAGAGAGTTGTGAATTTCAGGAATTCTCTGCCCCCAATGGTGGTGATACTCAGATCATTCGATATAGTTAAGGAGGGACATACAAATTTGAGAGATCATAGAATCAAGGGTCACTGGGAACTGGAAGAGATCTTGAGGCCAGCAAACATCAGCTATTGAATGGCGGGGCAGGCTAACAGTCTAGTAATCTAGGGATCTAGTATCTTACTTTAGTTCTTAAGTTCTTGCGTTCATGAATTCTAGTGCTATTGTATAATATTGAGGCTCAATGTTAGTTTGAGAAACATTATTGCATCTTCCTGCTGAGCATATTATACCCTACAGTTCTCAATACTGAATTCAACAATTTCAGGTAACTAATTTTGTTGGGCATTTACTATAGATCCGATCTGCATTTTACCAGCTTTTGCATTTTCTTTCTCTCTCTCTCTCTCTCTCTTCCTCTCTCCCCCACTCTCTCCTACTCCCTCTTTCTCTCTCTGATGACCTTCATTAACCTTTCAAGGAGATTACTTCATCACCACAACAACCTTGGCCTCACTCAAAAAGGAATATTCTTATTCATCCGTTTTCCACAATCTCTGCAATTTAAAACTAACTTGTTTTCTCTTCTTTCCAGTTCCGATGGCCTTCAGCCTGAAGATATTAACCCTGCTTCTCTTTCTGCAGATGCCATTGAACCAATGAGCATTTCCAACCTTTTCTGCTTTTATTGCAGATTTCCAGCATCTGCGGGTTTTTGATTTTCATTCATTGTCATTTAATTGTCCACGATATCCACAAATATTCAAAAAGATAAACATAAATAGACATAAATTATTTTAAAATTTATCATTTAAAAAATAATTTCAAAGGAAATAATACATTTAGTTAATAACATGGATAAGTACAGCACAGGAACAGGCCATTCGGCTCACAACCTTCCCTTCAGTCAACAATGAACCATTCTATATTTCCTTGTCATCGTTTGCTTTGATCTGTCGTTTTCACACCTTACCCTTCCATGTCTCTAGTTTTCCTCTCCCCTGACTCTCTGTCTGAAGAGGGGACTCGCCCCAAAATGTCATCCATTCCTTCTCTCCAGAGATACTGCCTGTCCCATTGAGTTACTCCAGCGTTTTGTGTCTATCTCTCATAATGCTAACATAAACTAATCTCATCTGCCTACGCATGATTTATGCCCCTCCATTCCTAACATATTATGTGACTACCAAAAAGCATCTTAAACGCCACCTCTGGCAGCTTGCTCCAGTCACCCACCACTCCCTGTGTAAAAAACTTGTCCCCCTCACCTGATTTAAATTTACCTCTCTCACCTTGAAGTTATGCCCCCTGGTCTTTGACATTTGCAACCTGCGAAAATAGGTTATGACTGTCACCCTTTTTATGCCTCTCATAATTTTACATCAGGGCTCCCCTCAACTTCTGGCATTCTAGGGAGAACAATCCAAGTTTGCCCGGCCTCTCTTAATAATACCATCTAATCCGGGTAGCATTCTGTTAAACCAGCTGCATTCTCTCCAAAGTCTCCACATCCTTCCTGTAATTTTGCAACCAGAACACCACGTGGCATTCCAGATGCAGCCGAACCAATCTTATAGAGCAAAACCAAAGTGTATTAGCCATATTATGTGAAGCCACGGGTAACATGTACAGAGAATCCTGGATGCTGAGAGATATTGAGGGTTGGATAAAGAGGACAAAGGAAGCAAATGGCAAGTCGAGGGGACTATATGAGGGCGGAAGGTAATCAGGTGTAGATAAAGTATAAGAAAGTGCTTAAAAAAGTATGAAAGCAAAACGGGGGTAGCAAAATATCAACAGTGGACTGGATTAAGTTAAATTCAAAGATATTCCATAAGTATAAGTTCTAGTTACCTAAAATTGGAGAATTCAATATTCATGTCATTGGATGGGGTGGAAGATTGCAACCTTCACGTGGTCCGCCCTGTTTCGACGAATGCAATCAACCTGGCGTGCACAATCAAATAAGATCAAATAGAACAAGTTGTTCTGCAACTTTAGGCTGTGCACGCCATACGCAAGAAGAAGACAATGTCATTGGATTGTAAACTACCTAAGTGGAATATGAGGTGCTGTTGCTCCATTTGCATGTGGCCTCACTCTGGCAATGGAGTAGGCCCAGGATAGAAAAGTCAATATGGGAATGAAAAGAGAAGTGAAAATGGTTAGCAACCAGGAGATCCAGTGGACCTGCGCGGACCGCAAGCAAGTGATTGGTGAAACGGTCGCTGAGTCTAAAGCTTGGTCTCGCCAATGTATAGGAAGCCACAACAGTAACAACGGATGCAGTGGATGAGGTTAGAGAAAATAGACATGAACTTCTGTCTCACGTGGAAGGACTGGTGGAGTCCCTGGATGGAGGTGAGGGAGGCGATTTCGGGACAGGTGTTACACCTCCTACAGTTTAGGGGAAAGTACCTGGGGAGCGGGTGGTTTGGGTGTGATGCGATGTGTGAACTGAGGAGTTGTGGAGGGAGTGGTCTCTGTGGTAGGCTGAAAGAGATGGGAATGAGAAGGTGTGACTGGTGGTGGGATAAATGTCAGAGAATTATGTGGTTGATGAGATGGTTGGTAGGGTGAAAGGTGAGGATCAGGGGAGCTCTATTCATGTTGCATCTGGGGGGAGAGAGAGCAAGAGTAGGACTACAGGACACAGTGGAGACACAGGTGAGGGACCCATCTATGGCAGCAGGGGAGACGCCATATTTACCATAGAAAGAGAACATCTCAGATGTGCTAGAGTGGAAGCAGATCCTTGGGAGCAGATGCGATGAAGACAGAAAAATCTAGAGCAGGGGATTGTGTCTTTGCAGGATGCAGGATGGGAGGAAGTGGAGTCCAGGTAACTGTGGGAGTCGGTAGGTTGGGACAAATCAGAGATAGCCAGCATGGCTTTGTCCCAGGCAGATCTCGTCTGACCAATGTGATTGAATATTTTGAGGAGGTAATGAAATGTATTGATGAGGGCAGGGCTGTAGCTTACATGGACTTCAAAAAGGCTTTCACTAGTCCAGAAGGATAGGGTTCATGGGATGCAAGTCAAGTTGGTAAATTGGATCAACAATTGATTTGGCAATAAGTGATAGAACGTGATGGTAGAAGTTCTACAGTAGAGAGCATACTGACTGGTTGCATCACGGCCTGGTTTGGCAAATTGAATGCCCAGGAGCGAAGAAGACTGCAAAACATTGTGAACACTGCCCAGACCATCGCTGGCTCTGACCTCCCCACCATCAAAGGGATTTACCGGAGTTGCAGCATCATCAGAGACCCACACCACCCTGGCCACACACTCATTTCACCCCTGCCATCGGGAAGAAGGTACAGGAGTGTTGAGTGCGGAATGCCCCCCCACCCCCATGAACTGTCTCCCTCAAATGGTCACGTCGACCCGGCACAGACATATTTGCACTTTAGACTGGTTTACTGTTTTACTGTTCTTTTTTTAAAATAAATCATATTTCTCAGGGTATCTAAATTGTATTAGTTGTTTAAGTTATGACATCGGATGGAAGCTGCATACCAAATCTCGTTGCACCTATGTGCAATGACAATAAAAGATATTATTATTATTAGGAGCCTGAAAACTATAAGGTCCAGGTTCAGGAACGGCTTCTTCCCTACTGCCATTAGGCTCTTAAACGCTACAATCTCAAATAAGCTCTGAACTGCATAGACTATTACTGTTATTATTGCACTATTATTGTTTGTTTGTTCTTTATGTGTATGAATGCACATGTGTGTGTGTGTGTGTGTGTGTGTGTGTGTGTGTGTGTGTGCGTGTGTGCGTGCGTGCGTGCGTGCGTGCGTGTGTGCGTACACACACTGAACTTTATTTTTCTCATTTATTAGATTGTTTCCAGTGTCCTATATTTACATATTCTGTTGTGCTGCAGCAAGTAAAATTGTCATTGTTCTATCTGGGACACATCTTCTTCTTGTGTATGGTGTGCACAGCCTAAAGTTGCAGGTCAACTTGTTCTATTTGATCTATTTGTTTATGCACGTCGGGTTGATTGCATTAGTCGCAACAGGGTGGACCACGCAAAGGTTGAAATCTCCCACCCCTCTGGGACGTATGACAACAAAACACTCTTGACTCTTGACTGTCTATGTGCTCCACTGATGCTGCCCGACTGCTGAGTTTCCAAGCACTTTGTGTTTTTCATTTGTAAACCACCACCTGCAATTTCTCTCCCCGATTGAGAGATTCCTTTGGTCGTGCCCAGAGGAGCAGAAGTGCCTCACAAGTACGTGCTCACTCTTGCCTTCAGTTTCCATGATCTACCACCCTCCATCCACCTCAACACCCACCCACTTCACTGCTGTGAATTACAATACATCCCATCACACAAACCAACCTACCTTCTATTGATTCCATATATACCTCACGCTAATTCGGCAAGGCCAGCAGCATAATCAAGGACAAGTCGCACCCTGGCCATCCCTTCTCCCCTCTCCCATGAGGCATTAGGTATGGAAGTGTGAAAACGCACACCACCAGATTCATGGACAGTTTCTTCCCAACTGTTATCAGGCAATTAAATCATCCTACCACAACCAGAGAGCAGTGCTGAACTACTATCTACCTCTTTGATATGGTTCGGACTATCGGACTTTGCTGGCTTTACCTTGCACTGAACGGTATTCCCTTATCATGTATCTATACACTGTAAATGGATCGATTGTAATCATGTATTGTTTTTCTGCTGACTGGTTAGCATGCAACAAAATGCTTTTCACTGTACCTCAGTACACGTGACAATAAACTGAACTGAGCTAAACTGAAAGAGGAGTCAAGCAGAGCAATGGAACTTTCAGTTTTACAGAGTGATGTTTTACAGGATATCTGTTCCTCTGAAAATCATTTGTTTCACCACCATTAACTTGATCATAGCACCGTGCCAAGCGAAATCTAATCATTTCATTTCCCTTCTGGGGATTTTTGGACATTGCATTAATTTAGGGAACATTAGAAAGATTGATGCATTAAGTGCTTTCTCTGGCTTGCGGCCATCCCAATAATATCATTAAAACTGTGTACGGTATTTCTTGCAAAGAGTGCAGTTATAATTTAGAATCATTTATCTGACAAATAATTATGCAACCGTCCACAGTCTTATTGTGGTGAAAGTGGTTGCAGGCTCTTTGGCTCCTCTTCTACTGGTTGACAGGTATATTTTAGGTATGTTACAAAACTTACCTTCAGCCGCGCTGTAATTCTGCCACTGGCCGTGTGTGCGATTTTGGCGCCTTTAAGGGGGGGCGGGGTTAAAACGCGGTTTCTCCTCCCTTGTCCTGGGAATATTTTGTTGGAGTACAAGCCTTGGCTGACAAAATCGTTCCTACCGGCGTTTTGTGAATTTTTTATTTTTATTAAATCGTCAATGTCAGCGCTACAGTCATTTTAAAAGCAGCTCCTGAAGCGTCAACGCCGATAACGGGGACGGATTTCACACACGGGACAGGTAAACGAAAGTGCTTTCTTTAAATGTATAAAAGTGCTTCTTAAGAAGCCTTTAATTCACATTTTGTCATGCGACACGGTGATTTTATTCCCCGAATTAACGGCAGTATTTTTCATGCCAATACGGGGTTAAATTCACCGCAAATCAACTTTCCAAAAGATCGCGTTCCAGTAATCCTCACTCGCAAGATGAATTAAATCCCTATTAATTTACAGGTATTAAACATTCAATTCCTTCCATTTGGCCTGTAAATTCATGAAAATTAGATTTAAAAATTATGTTATATTGTGAATTATTGTGTGAATGTTATTTGGACACTTAGGCTATTTAAAAATGTTAATCTATTCTTAAGAAATTGATAGATGTTTAGATCTAGTAATTGAATTTTGTAATTAGCTACAATTAGGTAACTAACTAATTATATGCTTTACTTTCATGTCTTCGAAGTAAGATTGTTTCATATTTGTTTCAGAATGCTTCAATCTATAATACCTGAAAATTTCTTTCAGTTATCATAATTTTTAAGAAAGTTATGGGCTTTTAACTGTCCTCGATCACAGCTTTTGTGTTAAGTCAATGGAAAAGCAATAGGGAACTAGATGCTAATTTCTGAGTATGATAATGGCCATAACTTTTTTAATACTGAAGATATGAAAGTGAATTAAGTGTCAAATTAAACTTCTTTTTATGCTTTATCTGATGGGATAAATTGCAGACTTTATTTTTAAAATCTCAAAATTTTGTAACATTGCTATATATTTAATTGAAGACAGAGTGACTTTAAGATCCTGATCTGACGCACTTTTTGAATTCATATTTTGAATGAGAATGCATATCTCCCATTGCCGGAGGTGAAGTTAAATGTGACAAATCGAAATGTGAATGAGAAAGTGTCTGATGTTTTAGCTCTAGTCTTCGCGTGGAGTGGAATGAAAGAGAGTTGAGGGAGTGCATTTACTGTCACTTTGCAGAACTCGAGTTACAATTCTCATCTTGGAGTTACGTTTACGTCCTGCTCTGGGAACCACAGAGCACAATTATACACCTACACTCAGTAGGCCTTGTCCTACGCAATCTCCCAGTTGCCAAATATTCAACTTCTTCCCATTCTCATGCTGACCTTTCTGTCCTGGGCTTCCTCCACTGTCAGAGTGAGGTCACATGCAAATTGGAGGAACAGCACCTCATATTTTGCTTGGGCAGCTCACAACTCAGCGGTATGAATATTGACTTCTCTAATTTCTATTAACTTTGCATTCCTGTCTCTCTATCCCTCTCCCATCCTAGTTGTCCTGGTTGCTCTGTTCGTATCCCTTCGTTAGCATCTCCACCACAGCCAACAATGGATCATTGTGGGCTCCTGGGTCATCCGTGCCAGTTCTAATTTGTTCTGTACCTTTTCATACCGCTCGCTTCCCTCTCCCCTGACTCTCAGTCTGAAGAAGAGTCTTGAGCCAAAATGTCACATATTCCTTCTCTCCAGAGATGCTGCCTGACCCTACTGAGTTACTCCAGCATTTTGTGTCTATCTTCAGCATAAACCAGCATCTGCAGTTCCTTCTTACACAATTTAATTCTATGTTCTTTCTGACCATTTTTATGGGAGGGCCTGTCTATTCACTCAGGTGAACATAAATGATTCCATAGTCATATTTTGAAGAAGAGCAAGTGAGTTATCCCTGGTAAAAATCAAAACATCTGCAGATGCTGGAAATCTAAAATAAGAACACAAAATGCTGGAAATATCTAGCAGGTCAGGTATGGGAAGAAAAACTGAGATAACTATCCAGGTCACAGAATCTCTATCTCCTACTCCTTCTCTCTCTCTTTCTCTCCACTAATCTCTCTCTCTCTCTCTCTCTCTCCCTCTCTCCCCCTCAGTCTCTCTTTCTCCATCTATTGCCTACTATCAACCACTTTGAGGCAACATGGTGGCGCAGCAGTAGAGTTGCTGCCTTACAGCACCAGAGACCTGGGTTCAATCCTGACTACAAATACTGTTTGTATGGACATTGTACGTTCTCCCTGTGACCGTGTGGGTTTTCTCCGGTTGCTCTGGTTTCCTCTCATATTCCAAAGACGTGCAGGTTTGTAAGCTAATTGACTACTGTAAATTGTCCCTAACGTGCAGGATAGAACCAGTGAACGGGTGATCATTGGCCAGCGTAGTCTTGGTGGACCGAAGGGCCTGTTTCCACACAGTATCTTTAAACCTAAACCACTTCCCACCACCACCGGTGTTGATTAAGCACTTTCAGTTAATTAATTGTCGACCAATGTTCCAGTTTCTCCTCAAGGTAGCAAAGAGACTCTGAGACTAACTTGATTGAGAGAGCATTCCGTACAGTTTGGTCTGGCATCTACTTCTGTCAGGCTTCCTTGTGTGGAGGTAGAACTTCTGATGGTCTGGTGAGCAGAGGATCCCTAGTTTGGAAATGTGTTCATGTATGTGAAGTCATCTCCCTGAAAGTGGCCTCACAGGGAGATAGAGTGGTGAGGAATGCTGTTGGCATCAGCCAACAGAACTGATCATAGAAGTTGAGGCATTATGTTACAGTTGGACAAGATGTGGGAAAGGCCACACTTGGAGTCTTGTGTTCAGTTTTGGTCGTCCCGTTGAAGAAAATATGCCGCTAAACTGGAGAGTGTGCAGAGAATATTTACAAGGAAGTTGCCAGATCTCGAGAGACTGAACTGGAGGGAGAGAATGAGCAGGCTAGAACTTTATTCCTTGGAGTGCAGAGGCTGAGGAGTAATCTTATGGAGGGGTACAAAACCATGAGGGGAATAGATAGGGTGAATGCACAGAGCCTTTTCTCCATGGTAGGGGAATCAAGAACTGCAGCACATAGGTTTAATGTGAGAGGACAAAGATTTAATAGGAACCTGAGGGGCAACTTTTTCATACAGAGGGTTGTTGATACGTATATGGAATAAACAGCCAGAGGAAGTAGTTGAGACAGGTAGAATAACAACATTTGAAAGACATTTGGATGTCTTTATCTGTATGTGGATAGGAAAAGTTTTAAAGAAAATGTGCCTAACACAGGTAAATGGGACTAAATTGGATGGGGGATCTGGATCGGAATGGATGAGTTTGGAAGACTCTTTTTCTGTGCTGTGTGACTCTATGACTCTATGTTAAGTATCACCAAGCCTTAAATTATTATTGTTATCTCGAGATAAACATATTCCTTAAGGCTGTATAAGATTATCCTCTATGTGTCATCATTCCTCCCTCTCCTGCCTTCTGTTATTTGCTGTTCATCATGTTCACTGTCAGAATAATTTAACTCTGTACCAGTTGAATAAACATTGAACTGCATGCACTTTCCCCCTTTGCTGTTGCTTTTATGCAAAGCAACATCGGAAAAAAAATATCAAAGTAGGTGAAGAAAATCTTTTATTAAAACAGTCCTTGATTATTCTCTCAGGTTTCAAACAGTTGTACCAACAAGAAAATTAAATAGTCTGCAGATGCTGAAAATCTGAAACACAAACATAAAATGTTGGAAATACTCCACCGATCAGGGAGCATCTGTGGAAAAAGAAATGGTTAACATTTTTTGTTTTTAAACGCTTTGTCAGAACTGGGGAAGAGACAATTGATAAAAAATACATCTATTGATGCTCCTGAACACATCATCAGTGATGTAACCTGGGGTTATTGGGTGTTTCGGGTCTTTCAACATCAGACGCACTCGCCCAGGCGACCCAGATATGGTTGATCAGACCACGACTTGTGTTCAGGTGGCATTCGCTCCTCCCCATGGACCTCCTCTCCTGATCCAGAGCCATCTCGAGGCCTTCTCCGCTGCCTCTGTGGTGTTCTTGATGGCTCTTCTCCTCTTCACTCCGTTGATACCCAGCGCACTCAAGGCTTTGTAGAGCGGTTGCCCTGCAAAACCTCTGCAGCCAACATCGATGGGCATACACCTTGCCTTCCAGCCCTGCTTACGGCAGTCTATGACCAGCTCTCCATACTTAGTCGTCTTCCTCTTGTGGACCTCCTCCAGACGGTCCTCCCACGGCACTGTCAGTTCCAACAAGATGATGTTTTTGGTCGCCTCTGAGACCAGGAGGATATCTGGCAGTTAGTTCTCAGCTGGAGTGCAACTTGGTGAAGGATGTGCAGAACAAAGGGAATATCCCTGAAAGCGTAAGACCGAATGGCTTATTGCTGGCAGTTACCAGTTACCAACTGCAGATGCTGGTTTAAACCGAAGATAGACACAAAATGCTGGAGTAACTCAGCGGGTCAGACAACATCTCTGGAGAGAAGGAATGGGTGACGCTTCGGGTCGAGGCCCTTCTTCAGACTGCAGTAAGTTTTGTTATCTCTGCAATGGGTGGTAAATGGTGTTGCTGTGGAGCTGCCCAGCAGACCAGACCTCATGAATTGAACTCGAAAAACTAAATCAGAATGACGATAGGTAGAAATGGTCAGTTTTGATACAGTCAACAAGAAGGAGTGTATTACCCAGCATGGGAGAACCCCCGCCTGCAACATGTCCGGACAGATGAGGTGTTGCTCCTCAAGCTTGCTTTGGACTTGTTTTTAGCAGTCAGAAAGTTAAGTGTGAGAGTTGGATGGTGAATTAGGATGTCAAGCAACAGGGGGCTCCAAGTCAGTCACGTGGACTGAACACAGGTGATCCCGCCATTTTGCATCGAATGCTTCAGCTAGCAGTAGGCTTTCTTATGCAATGTTCCTGAACTTAATTATTAACTCCCAGGGACTCCAGAACAACAACCACCTTAGAATGAATATTTGCAACAAAAGATGTTGCTGTTTCACAGTTAAAAATTGTAATTGGCATTATTCTGGGGGTTGCCTGGTCACCGTCAGGCAAGGTGGTGGTTGTCCAGTTCCAATAAGGGACTAAATCTGCTTGAGGTGCCTTTGAACAGATGTAATAATGTCTGGAATACTCCATGACACCATCCACAATGTGTGGTCACAAACACTGACTGCCGTGGAAAGCTTCAGAGCTCAAAACGCCATTGTTCCATTCTGGTACATATGACAATAAAACACTCAGGACACTTGACTCGTGAGTTGATCCCGACTCTAGCTTTTATCATCAGAGGGGAATAAATCCAAAGCAATGGAAGTAGACCAGAGCCAGAAGGTTTAAGACATGCCAATAATTTCAGGATATACTCTGGCCTGAAATTCCACCAGACTGCTAAAAGGACATTCATTTTGTTGGTAGACAAAAATGCTGGAGAAACTCAGCGGGTGAGGCAGCATCTATGGAGCGAAGGAAATAGGCGACATTTCGGGTCGAGACCCTTCTTCATTTTGTTGGGGTACTCTCCTTGGAAAAGAATAACAAGCTCATAAGTTTCTCCAGCATTTTTGTCTACCTTGGATTTTCCAGCATCTGCAGTTCCCTCTTAATCATATTCTTGCTTATTAGATTGAGAGTTCATGATAGCTTCCTGTCTCCTGGATAATATTATTTCCTAAAACAACCAGTCCAAAGCAGATTACCAAACTTTTCCCAAACTGCTGCTAATGGAATCTTGCTGAGAGCAAATTGTTTAATGTATTTACTCACGTAACAACAATCACCGATTCTAAATGTCTACTTTACATAAAAAGAGATGTGGGAATATGCTGCACATGCATCTCTTCCTTCTGAAATGGAAGCCCATTGACAACATTTTTCATTATGTAATGTATAAAAACGGTTGCACACTCTCCAGACTTACTACAATACTAATTGTCTGATAGAACTGGATTTCTTTCTGCTGAGAAACAGCAAATGGATGCTTTTTAAAAATATATATATACGTGATTGTAGTAATGACTTCAGTTTACCATTGACGGTGTGCCAGCTCTTTAGCAAACACTGGATATTCAGGTGTGGATGACAACCACCACACCTTAATTAGCACAAACTCAGACTGAAATAGCCTTTGTTGCTCCCTCAGCCAGTCTCTTGGCAAAGACACAGCCCCGCCACCAGCAAATTAAGTGGGAAATACAGCTACAGTTGGGATACTACTTGCCACTATGGGCATAAGTTTTGATGACCCCCAACCCTACCTCAAAAGAGTATGGGATTCCAATAGTTCTTAGCATAGGCTAGAAATTACAATGAGCACTATTTCTCAATCAGCTTGTAACTCAATAATACACAACAGCTCTTTGTGTGAAAGATAAGTACCTACTTAGACTGAGTCTGAAGAAGGGTAGCGACGCAAAATGTCATCAGTCCATTTCCTCCACAGGTGTTGCCTGACCCACTGAGTTCCTCCAGCACTTTGTGTTTTACACACGTCGACTAATTGGGTTCCCAAAGGACATTGCAGGTAATTCTTTATTAACCCATTCCAACCTTGCCTTGAAAGGATTATCTGGACAGAATTGAGAAATTGGTCTCAGAACATTTGTATGATGACCTACCTTTCTAACCCAGAACTCCTGAACTGCACCAATCAGCAATAGACCTTAAAATAGTGTTTAAGAAGGAACTGCAGATGCTGGAAAATCGAAGGTAGACAAAAATGCTGGAGAAACTCAGCGGGTGCGGCAGAATCTATGGAGCGAAGGAAATAGGCAACCTTTCGGGCCGAAACCCTTCATCAGTCTGAAGAAGGGTTTCGGCCCGAAACATTGCCTATTTCCTTCACTCCATAGATGCTGCTGCCCCCGCTGAGTTTCTCCAGCACTTTTGTCTACCTACCTTAAAATAGTCTTTGTTACACAAACAGTCCAAAGTAATAGAAGAGATGACACTTCATGTGTTCATGTGTAGCTTGAAAAAGAGAACAAAGATCAACTCAATTTTAAACAAGTTAATTTTTACAAATGGAATTTGTTATCAATCATATTTCAAATTAACCTATTAGTGTTACATATTAGAATGTATTTTAATTTGTATTATATCTATTTATTTCTTGTTTACGATATTAGGCCTAGTTAAACATATTGAGGAGTATTGTCAATATGTGTGGAGAGCTGAAAAGCTAACATTAACTTTCTATGTTTTTGTCAACCCATTTATGTTACCTTTTCACAAGACTACACCCAAGAAATTATTTACTCTACCATTGTCGTTCTGCTTGCACCAAAAAGACATAAATAACTTCTCTTGCCTAAAAATGTGGTTGAGTAACATTGCTTCTTTAGGTTAGACAAAAATGCTGGAGAAACTCAGCGGGTGAGGCAGCATCTATGGAGCAAAGGAAATAGGCAACGTTTCGGGTCGAGACACTTCTTCAGACTGATGTGAGGGTGGTGGGGGGGCGGGAAGAAGAAAGGAAGAGATGGAGCCAGTGGGCTGAGGGAGAGCTGAGAAGGGGAAGAGAAAGTAGGGACTACATGAAATTAGAGAAGTCAATGTTCATACCACTGGGGTGCAAACTGCCCAAGCGAAATATGAGGTGCTGCTCCTCCAATTTCCAGTGGTCCTCACTCTGGCCATGGAGGAGGCCCAAGACAGAAAGGTCGGATTCGGAATGGGAGGGGGAGTTGAAGTGCTGAGCCACCGGGAGATCAGGTTGGCTATTGCGAACCGAGCGGAGGTGTTCGGCGAAGCGATCGCCAAGCCTACGCTTGGTCTCACCGATGTAGATCAGCTGACACCTAGAGCAGCGGATGCAATAGATGAGGTTGGAGGAGGTGCAGGTGAACCTCTGCCACACCTGGAAAGACTGCTTGGGTCCTTGAATGGAGTCAAGGGGGGAGGTAAAGCGACAAGTGTAGCAAGTGTCGTGCTTCTTTCAGCACTGGTCACAAAATGAAAACAACAATTTGAGCTACAGAAATGTGCAGTAGCAGACCCATGACCAAAACGGCTATCAACAGGTGATCTGTAATTTCCAAGCATCTTTCTCTCTCTCTCGCTCTCTCTGACCCTGAGGCAGCACAGTGCCTGGGCATTGCATGCTATGGACAAATTGCTGGTAAATGGACACAAAATGCTGGAGTAACTCAGCGGAACAGGCAGCATCTCTGGAAAGAAGGAATGGGTGACGTTTTGGGTCGAGACCCTTGTTCAGATTGATTCCAGCATTTTGTGTCTATCTTCGATTTAAACCAGCATCTGCAGTTCCTTCCTATACATGCTGGTAAATGGGATTGTATAAATGAGTGCTTCAAGATTCAAGATTCATGAGTGTTTATTTTCATGTGTCCCAGATAGGACAATGAAATTCTTGCTTTGCTTCAGAACAACAGAATATTGTAGGCATAAATAAATACAGAACATGTATGTTACGAATATTGTGAGATGAAGGGCCTATTCGGCTCGGACAAAACTCTGAACATTAATAGCCCATTATCTGTTTATTTGCACGTTATTAGTTTATTTATTCATGTGTGTATATATTTATATAATGGTATATGGACACACTGATCTGTTCTGTATTCATGCCTACTATGTTCTGATGTGCTGAAGCAAAGCAAGAATGTCATTGTCCTATCAGGGACACATGACAATAAACTCTCTTGAACTCTTGAATAGAGTTCAAGTTCAAGTTCTCTTGAACTTGAACTATTTCTGTGCTCTATGACTATGGCTATGAATTGCAATGTCCAATTTGCACACTGTAAAGTCTGCCAAATGGCAAAGTGATTATCTGCTTCATCAATACTGGTCAGGAGATAGACATTGGTCTGGCTATTGTGAAGACGCCTCCTGCTCTTTTATTGACATGGTTAAATTTGATGAGCCGTACAATGGGCCACTGGGGTGCAGGAATGACATATGCCATCTTCCTGATGCTGGCAGCATGCTCATTTTGTGCTACCTGACAGTGAAAATGATCACTGTACATCAAACAACCATGTTGACACGAGGAACTGCAGATGCTGGTTTACAAGTAAAAGCCAGAAAGTGCTGGAGTAACTCAGTGGGACAGACAGCATCTCTGGAGAACATAGATAGGTGACGCTTTGGGTCGGGACCTTTCTTCAGACCATGTTGTTTAGTTATGCACGACACACCAGAGAGCCTAGAACCACTTAAGAGACCAGCGTCACATAAAGAGGAGGGTCACTGTGACAATAGACTTACTGAACCAGAAAGGTTGCGTGCATTCTTCCCATCCATGGTTCATGAGGGTGGATTATCCTCTGAAAACCATGGTGTTATCCTCTGAAAACCATGGTGTTATCCTCTGAAAACCATGAGCCATTTATGCTTAAGTCAGTATATTATAGCCATGTCTAATATTTCTAGTTCTTATCTGTATGTACGCTTGTAGGTGGGATTTGATATGTAGAGGGGTGTGTCTACATCTGGAGAGGCTAGCGCAGACTCAGAGATTTAGAGTTTCATTTGCCTCGAGGGATGGTGAGGACAACAGTTTTTACCACGATCACGTTCACGTTTATGTTCACGAGATGCCACACGGTAACGACCGCACAGTCACGACCGTACTGTCTGAAGAAGAAACAGATGGAAAAGTTATGAATTACTTCTTTTTGTACTACTTCAATAAAGACTAATTAATCAAGAGACAATGACTGGAGGATTCGTTTTTTACTATCTGCTATCTGTGAGTGCGGCGAGTGCTTAAGCTATGTCTCCACCACATCCCCGAGAAGTAATGGCTATCGAAGTTGGAATTTGAGAAGGTATAGAAACTGCCATTATAAGTGGATTGGAGCTCTGACTGGGGGCCCTTCCCCCTCCCTGACAGCTTTCACCGTTCAGTGCTGTCCTTGTTCATGCCCCACTGCATCCAAGGGAAGTACATTTCTGGTGCAGGTAGGCCTCAGAGCTATTGTGGGCAGCACAGTGGCGCAGCGGTAGAGTCGCTGTCTTACAGCGCAAGAGACCCAGGTTCGATCCTGACTACAGGTGCTTATCTGTACGGAGTTTGTACCTTCTACCCGTGACCTGTGTGGGTTTTCTTAGGGATCTCCAGTTTCCTCCCACACTCCAAAGATGCACAAGTTTGTAGGTTAATTGGCTTGGTGTAATTGTAAATTGTCCCTAGTGTGTATAGGGTCGTCTAAGTGTGTTAACGCTGGTCGGCACGGACTCAGTGGGACGAAGGGCTTGTTTCCGTGCTGTATCTCTAAACTAAACTAAATTGTAGGTATGTTACAAAACTTACCTTCAGCGGTGCTGCAGTTCTGCCACTGGCCGTGTGCGCGACTTTGGCGCCTTTGAGAGGGGGGCAGGGATTAAAATGCTGTTTTCTCCAGCCTGTCGGAGTCGATTTTCTCAGGCAGTTCAGCCGCAGCAGAGAAATCGCTCCGACATCCATTCTATGAAGTTTTTTTAAAACATCGCTGGATAATTTAATTGCTGGAGTAAAATAAAAATCGACTTCTAACGCTGTCAACGCCGACAACGGGACAGATCTCCCGTACGGGACAAATAAAGGTAAGACGTTTATTTCACATATAAACTTGCTTCTTAGGATTACTTTAATTCAAATTTTACGTTGCGAAAAGGTGATTTAGGCCCCAAAAGAACGGGCAGTGTTTTTCCTGCCGATATGGGGTTTAAATTCACTGCAACCGCAATGTTCCAATCGATCGCGTTCCACAAAATCCCACTCGCAAGATGATTTAAATGGCCATTAATTTACGGGATTTAAACACTAAATTCCTTCCATTTGGCCTATAAATTCATGTCAATGAGATTATAAAATCATGTTATATTGTGAATTCTTGTGTGAATGTTATTTGGACACAGACTATTAAAAAATGTTAACCTTTTCTTAGTGAATGGATAGATGTTTAGATTTACTAATTGAATTTTGTAATTAGCTACAATTAGGTAACTAACCAATTATATGCTTTAATTTCAGGTCATCCAAGTAAGATTGTTTCATATTTGTTACAGAATGCTTCAATCTATAATAACTGAAAATTTCATTCAGTTCTCTTAATTTTTAAGAACGTATGGGCTTTTGACTGTCCTTGATCACAGCTTTTGAGTTAAGTCAATGGAAAAGCAATAGGGAACAAGATGCTAATTTCAGAGTATGAAAGTGGCCATAAATTTTTTAATACTGAAGATATGAAAGTGAATTAGGTGTCAAATTAAACTTATTTTTATGCTTTATCTGATGGGATGAATTGCAGATTTGAATTTTAAAATCTCAAAATTTTGTAACATTGCTATAAATTGGTTTGTGCAGAAGCCTTGAGGTTTGAACATACTCCTTTTAGCATCTGGCACTCTACTTCCTGATGATTTGGCAACTTCGATGAATTTTTACAAGTACCAAACACTTGTAGAAACATAGAACTGCAGATGCTAATTTATACCGAAGATAGACACAAAGTGCTGGAAAAACTCAGTGGGTCAGGCGGCATCTCTGGAGAGAGAAGATGGGTAACACTGCGGGTCGGGAACCTTCTTCACACTGAAGAGGTGGTGGATGAGGGGGGGGGGCGTGCGGGTGGAGGGGGGAGCTGGAGGCGAGAAAAGACCAGGACCAATCTGGGCCGGCCAAAAACGACATCAGGCAGAGTGGAGCTCTAGCAGGCCCATTGTTGGCTTGGGAAGGTGCAATCTCAAGAGGAATACAACGTGGAGAACTGTGGAACTAGTTAAACGACTAGGATGGAGGAAGGTGGTAAGAGGGTAAGAGGGAGGGGAGGAGAGTGGAGTGTAAGTAAAGCTACTTAAAATTAGAGAATTCAATGCTCATACCGCTGGATTGTAAGCCACCCAAGCAAAATATGAGGAGCTCTTCCTCCATTTTGTACATGGCAGAAATCAACCCACAAATAACATGTAAAAGTTAATATTATTATATTACCATATTTCCTTATGACATAGAAGCCATACAGCCCATCGAGTCTCTGTGGCCAATAGACCAATCCCATTCTGCCTCCTATTTTCCCCTCTAACCTAGTCACTCCATATTCCCGTCAATTCTACCAGTGACCACCTCTGCGGATCATTTACACAGCCTGATTAACCTACCAACCCGCACATCTTGAAATGGGGGAGCATTCACAATAAAGTCACACAATAATAGGAACAAAGTGAAAACACTACATACATGGCACCAGACATTGGGTTTGAGCCTGGGTTACTCGAGGTGTGAGACAGCAACTCCACCAACTGCTCCATGATTCATTTATCTTACACAGGAGGAGTGTCCATCTTCTGTAGGAAGGAACCTCAGATTCTGGTCTGGCAGCTACTCCACTGTGAGAAGTTGCCGGGACAGCGGTGAAGAATCACAAAACCAACCATCTCCAAGATAGATAAAGATTTACAGAGCTTGATCCAAAACATAATGTTTAGTTTAGTTTAGAGATACAGCTTGGTAACAGGCCCTTCGGCCCACTGAGTCCACATTGACCGTTGATCACCCGTTCATACTAATTCTATCCCACTTTTTGCATCTACATCCTACACACTAGGGGTAATTTACAGAGGTCAATGAACCCACAAACCTGCATCGTTTAGGGATGTGAGGAGAAACTGGAGCACCCGGGGGGAACCCAGACTGTCATAGGAAGAACATGCAAACTCCATATTAGAAACATAGAAAATAGGTGCAGGAGAAGACCATTCAGCCCTTTGAGCCAGCACCGCCATTCATTGTGATCATGGCTGATCGTCCCCAATCAATAACCTGTGCCTGCCTTCTCCCCATATCCCTTGATTCCACTAGCCCCCAGAGCTCTATCTAACTCTCTCTTAAATCCATCCAGTGATTTGGCCTCCACTGCCCTCTGTGGCAGAGAATTCCACAAATTCACAACCCTTTGGGTGAAAACGTTTTTTCTCACCTCAGTCTTAAATGGCCTCCCCTTTATTCTAAGACTGTGGCCCCTGGTTCTGGACTCGCCCAACATTGGGAACATTTTTCCTGCATCTAGCTTGTCCAGTCCTTTTATAATTTTATATGTTTCTATAAGATTCCCCCTCATCCTTCTAAACTCCAGTGAATACAAGCCTAGTCTTTTCCTCATATGACAGTCCCGCCATCCCAGGGATCAATCTCGTGAACTCGTGTAATTGAAGCACTGCCTCAATTACAAGGATGTCCTTCCTCAAATTAGGAGACCAAAACTGTACACAATACTCCAGATGTGGTCTTGCCAGAGCCCTATATTGACAGCACGCGAGGTCAGGATCGAACCCAGGATTGAAATGTGTTTAGTGCAATACTGTTTCTTACCGTTGGGTACCATGAGATCCACACCAAAACATTCTGGGAGACTCTGAACAGCCTCTCTGGTGAATGATTTATATATAATGTACCAACATGTATTGGTTCACTGCTCTGTTTCATGTTATGGGAGTGATTGTTACTTTGCTGGCCACAGCAATGTTATGTTACAGGGGCTGGCTTAAAAAAAGTACAGAAATAATAATTCACATATGTAGTGTATAACTCAAATGCTTAATGACCGTTAGAAGTGCACAGTGTTCCTGAACAAATTCAAAAAGCCTCTTAAAATTTCAACAAGGCTGTGGAGTTTTCAGAAAAGAGAATGGGCCCAATTTTTCCCAAGATCAGCTGCAGCTGCAAAAAAACTGTTGTTCTCTTGTCAGGTAACAATGGCTGCCAGACTCATCCAGATTAAAGGCATCACAAGAGAGCAAAACAAAACTCAAATATTTCTCAGGGGGATACAATATGCCACTATAGCATTACCTATAATATATAGCACCGAATTGGTATTCGACAAGGTCCTTCAAGGTTCACAGTGACTTGGGAGATTGGATTCAAAATTGACTTGCTCATAGAAGACAAATGGTAGTTGTGGAGGGGTGTTTCTCTGACTGGCGATTTTGCGCCCAGTGAGTCTGCACCGACCAGCATTCACCCCGTACACCAGCATTATCCTGCACACTAGGGACAATTTACAATCTTTACCGAAGCCAATTAACCTACAAGTCTTTGGAATGTGGGAGGAAACTGGAGCATCCGGTGAAAATCTACATGGTCACGGGGAGAACGTACAAACTCCATACACACAGCACCCATAGTCAGGATCGAACCCGGGTCACCTGCATTGCAAGGCAGCAACTTTACCACTGCACCACCGTGCTACCCCTGAGGTGTTCCACTGGGATCAGTATTGGGATCACAGTTGTTTGTGACATACATAAATGATTTGGACGGAAATGTAGGTGGGGTGATCCGGAAGTTTGAAGATGACACAAGAATTGGTGGAGTTCTGGATTGCGAAAGAGATTGTCAAAAGATATAACATGCTATAGATCAATTGGAGTTACAGGTATGGGTGGAGAAATGGCAGATGACACTTAATCCAGACAAGTGTGAAGTGTTGTACTCTGAGAGATCAAACGTAAGGAGAAAAAATGCAGTAAATATCAGGGAAACGTAGGTACATTGATTTACAGAGCAGATGCAGTTTGTTTAATTTGGAATCATGGTTGAGACAGACATCACAGGTCAAACGGCCTGTTCCTGTGCATTACTGGTCTAATTTCAGGACTATGGCACAAACCAAATCCATTCTTGCTCTTAATGATACACTTGGACCTCCACTCATGATATCTAATTCTAATTCTAATTCTAATTCGATGTTTCTTCATATAGCAGATGGCCTCCACTTAAATGCACCAGACACTAGTTACCTCAATTATTCCCTGTGTTAGCAAGCTCACATTGCACCACTTTTTGGATACAGAGATTTCTCCAGAATTCCCTATAGTTATACCTTATATGGATGGCCCCTAGTTCTGATTCTCCCCACTGAGTGAACTTTCTGTCTGTGTAAAGCCTTTCAGAGAATCAGCCTGTTTAACCATTCCCGATATATATAACCTTGTCTTCTTGCTCCCTTTCCAATCGCTCTATAGCATTTTCATAGTATGGCAAGCAAACCTAGACAGTAATCTAACTGTAGATAAATTCAACTCATAATCATGGAGTCATAGAGTGCAGAAGCAGGCCTTCGGCCTAACTTGTTCATGCCGATCCTGATGTCCCATCTAAGCTAGTCGCATTTGCCCGCATTTGGTCCATATCCTTCTAAACCTTTCCTATCCATGTATCTGTCCAAATGTCTTTTCAATGTTGTTATTGTACCTGCCTCAACTACCTCCTCTGGCAGCTCATTCCATATACCCATTACCCTCTGGATGAAGAGGTTGCCCCTCAGATTCATATTAAATCTTTTCTTCTCACCTTAATACAAGCTTCTTTAAGGGCCTGTCCCACTGACAATTTTTTTAATCACGAGTATTTTTTTACTCGTGGACATTTTTCACAGGGTGGAAAAAACGTCATGAGTTTACCGGATTTCCCGAGTAGCTACCGTTACTCGTACGAGCCGCTACGAGACATCCACGAAATCCTATGGACCCGCTACGGACATTCTCCAAGTTCGAATCTGGGGAAAACTCAGGAGAACTCTTTAATTATCTCGTACACAGGCCCTTAAATCTTGCATAAGTTCTATATCTCCAGAACTTATTTTTGGTTGCTATTTGCTATCGCTATAATTGTCTGCTGTGGGAACATGTCTTTAAAATTGGATGGAATAACTTTAGCATGCAGTGATGGTGTGGTGAAATGCAAAACCACCCAGAATATCTACATAAAGAACACCCTTGGGCATTGATGGAATTAATGAGGTGAGTGAGGTACAGTTTAGACTAAACCGGCTCACACCCAAGAGATATGGATTTCCACCTCTCACTGTGGGCCACCACCCTACACACCACACCCCTCCTCCCAACCCACCTTAAATAAAATCATTGTTCCCACCTCTGGGCATCCACCCTCTGATGGACTGGAGAAGGTTAAAGTTGCAAGGACTAACAACAGAATCTCAGTCTTTCCCAATAATTTCATGCATTAATTTAAATTCTGAATGATCTGATTAATTTCAGGAGTTGTTTTTCATGATAGAAACTTCAATGTCACATGCACTTTGCACAAAACAAGTTTTCGGCTTTACAAAATATTAAAGAAAGTTTATTTATTTAATCTTTGCCATTCATCAACCCTCAGTTAGCTAATTAGAACTTTCTGTTGATTTTGCACAAAGAGCTGAATTCCCCTTTCCTGAGATAGACACAAAATGCCGGAGTAACTCAACCGGTCAGGCAGCATCTCTGGATAAAGGAATAGGTGACGTATCAAGTCAAAACCCTTCTTTAGGGAACTGCTGAGTTACTTTTGTGTCTATCTTGGGTGTAAACCAGCATCTGCAGTTCATTCCTGCACATTTTGTCCCCTCTCCTGAATTATTTTGATTTTGTGTATGAATTGATATGCTTTCTTCTAATCTGCCTAACAAGTTGTTGGCTTTTTGGACTGACGGGCCTGTTTCCGTGCTGTGTGAATCCATGATCCTATGTGGGGTTAAGCCAAGGATCTGATATCTGATTTATCAGGTCTGACCTACTTAAGGGCCTGTCCCACTTTTACGACCTAATTCACGACCTCTGCCGAGTTTTCCCTTGACTCATACTCGCAGCATGGTCGTCACGAGGTCGTAGGAGGTCGTAGGTAGGTCGTAGGTAGGTCGTGAAGCTAGCTGTAGGTACTTATGGCATCAAATAGGCCGGGGGGAGGGGGTTTCTAGCCTGATAAAAAATGACCACGAGTAAAAAAGGTCGTGAAATAGGTCGTGAAAGTGGGACAGTCCCTTTAGCTGACCGCAGCAGCAGCAGCTGCAGGAGCAGTCATTAAAACTGTGATCACTGATTAGAAAACGGAGCTATAATTTCCTGGTATTTTCTCGTGGCTTTGAACAAACCTTGCTGTATATAACGTTTTTTTAAATGTGCCCTATAATTTGCATTAAATATGTCTATGACATGCGGGACACAATGATACACTTGGTAGAGCTGCTGGGGAGAATATAATGGGATTGGTGTAAACGGGTGATTGATTGATTGAAAGATAATGCATTAAACTCTCTTCACCATCAAGTTCATGCTGACCTTCAATCGCACTTCCACACCTGTTCCATGTTATTCCACCGTTGCATCCATTAGGGGCAATTTACAGAGTCCAGTTAACCTACAAATCTGTATGTTTTTGGGATGTGGGAGAAAACCAGAGCACCCGGAGGAAACCCATGCAGTCACAGGCAGAATGTACAAACTTCACCTGAGATCATGGTTGAGCCTGGGTCTCTGGCACTGTGAGGCAGCAGCTCTACCAGCTCTACTGCTGTGCTGCTTGATGGTTGACACAAAGATACTGTTTCTGTGTTGTGTGATATTCATTCTTCATGACTAGAACATTAAGATTTCACATCATTTTGTATTGTCATGGTTTACGGTTTGAACTGCAGAGTATCTTGGCATTAGCTATCCTCCTCTTGCCTCGCTCTCCAGTCAGCTAAGTCCAGGTGGGTGCTGGGTGAGACGGGGGAATGGCATTGAGAACACAAGTTAGTGCCTGGACATTTCCTATCATGAGTCCACAAGAAGTGACATTGCCCCAAGAATGATGGTGTCACCTGAATACCTGAAATAAATTTATATTGAGGTCACAAGGATGACTCATGATAGGAAATGTCCAGTCAAGTTCCCAGATTTGTACTGTTAATCCTGACTAAATTGGAGAGGCTAGGACTTCAAAATGGGGAAAAAGCTTCAGGGCTGCCGGGAGATTTGGTCAATTTGGAATTGCTCTCTGCAGAGCTGGGACAAGGTGCCAGTGTGTCTAGAGCCTAGATACAATTTGCAAGAAAAGAATAAGAACATCTGCAGACCCTGTCAATTAGGTGCAAAATGCATATAATGGATTGGATGGCTGCAAACCAGACATACACCTTGTAAATAATTGTAAATAATGTTGCAGAGTTCAACTTTGCCGAGTGTTGATTGGATGAGGTATTGAGCCTTGTCTGGGTTTCTTGCAGATCAGGGTAAATGTTTCTAAGTTGGCTTCCTTGCGAAGTACGGTTTGAATACAATGTATTGAGCTGCTGTATTATTGGGTTAGGGAAATGTCTGTTATGTATGGGGTTAATCGATATCTGTAATTGGATTATTAAGAAACCACCCCCATGTGGTTCGGCCCCTCGAGGATCAAACCCGTGGTGGGATAGGTACAGTAGTTGAACTGTAATGCGCCTTTGTTAAAATAAAATTTAGTTGTTTCAAGTGCTTGATTCAGTGTTTTTACTGCAACTAGACTGGGGGGAAGCTTAGAAATTAGCAATTTACATTGGGGGCTCGTCCAGGATCTCAAAAGACCCCCAAACACAAGTTTGTGATCAAAGATGTTGAGCTGTTTGGATCGCGAGTGCAGAAATCGGGCCCACGGTGCGGTTTTCACATTGATTTTCGGCACTTCGTTAGTCGGAGTGGATCGATCATCTGCGGGCTTGGGAAAGGGTCTAATCGAGATCATTAGAACAGAGTCTAGCAAGCACGGGGGAGTGGTTAGCATGTCTTTGGGTTGGAGGCCCATTAAACCAGGGTGGGATTAGAGGCCCTGCTGGGGTGGGGTTAGAGTCCCTTTCCTGGGTTAGAGGCCTAAAACTTTGGTCGTAGTTGGCAGACTGCAGCTGCGTTAACGAGAGCCAAACGCGCTTCATCGGGCGAGGAGTGGCCCAGGGTTAGAATTGGTATCCAAATTGGTGGGGTATTAAAATACAGGTCTCGCCTTCGGTCGGATCTTTGCCGGGAGCGCGAATTGAAAAGGTGCGCTCTGAAAACTCGATAACTCACAATGCGAAGCGGCTAGGTGCTGAATCCTCGGTGCCCAGCAGAATGGAGTGTCTGCATGAAGGTATCTGAGTCTCTCCCTGAAGTGACGGAAGAAGAACCTCATAAAGGTACTGGGCTTGGATGGACAGAGTATAGATTGGCCAGAATACTCCAGTCCGTTCAAGAATTCAACTGGGCAATTTTAGTTTGATTCGAGAGCCTGCGTAGTAGAAGAGATACGCACTAAAATTAGGAGTTCGAGTTCAAGTCTATATTTGCAGAGCCAAATTTTCAAATACTGAATTTCATATTGAAGTTCTGCCACTAAGGTGGAATTCGAATTCTGTATATAGAACTTCGGAGTTGGTGCATGTCCGTGATTGATTCTGAATAGCGGCTGATCAACCGTGAATAGTAACCCTCTGGTCGATTGTTGACTAGTACCTGATAGCGAAGAGTACCTGAGAGACGGGATCCTGATTTACTTGATGAAAAGTAATCCGAATAGCGAAGGGTATCCCTAATTCTGTCTAACTTAGAGAGGAGGGATAGAGGTCCTCCTATAGAAGTCCAGTCTTCGCAGAGGGATGATAACATTTGGGAGGAAAAGTAGTCATTTAAGGAGTAGTACCCCTCAGCAAAGAGTAAACTAGGAAGGGGAAAATCTTCGGTATCAGAGGGAGAAGTTCACTGCGTGATAACAGCGTGACATGGCGTGAAGATCGAGTGTTCATGAACTGTGCACTAGTGCTTTAAAATCATTTTGTAAATTGTAAAAATCTAGCTTTTCGTATTGTCACATGATCCAGATTTTGTAAATATTCCGTGTATGTAAATAAACTTCGAGTATATTAAGAATTAAAATTTAAGATTTAGATCGTGTTAAGTCTGCTGACCATCATTTGTGTTGCTGCTGGTGTGAGTGTTTACAGATTAGAAACTTGAAGGGTGTTTGAGTTAAATATTTGTATTTGTTTAAGATCGTTTTGTAAGAATCTGAATCAGGGTGGTTCGATCAGGGTTTGTACTCCTTCGATCGCTGCGTCGGGGGAGGAGTCAACCCACTAATTGATTGCACCACGAGGAGGATTAATTAGAATGGGATTTACTGGATGCTTATAGTTTATATTTGGGTGTGTTTTGGGTTATTGATAATCGGGGAATATTCATTCTTAATTATAGTTTTGTTAGCTTGCTTTGGATTTGACTGTCTGTGCAAACTTAAAGTGGATTGAGTGAGAGAGAGATTGCTGCGTGAGAGACTGCGATTGAGATCATTTGTATGAAAGTTTGGAATTGACTGCAGTGATTGTGATTCAACTGATAAGAGAGTTGGGAGAGAGACTGAATAGGAGCGAGTGGTTTGAATAATTGAATAGGAGTAAATGAATAGGAGTGATTGAATAGGAGTGATTGAATAGGACTGGGAGACAGTTGAAGGGGAGCAATTGCTAGAGTAAGTGTGAATCGGAAAGACCGTTGACCATAGTGTGGGAGAGATTCCATTGACCTTGGAGTCTGAGAGGAAGGAGTGATTGAAGGAGGTATTAGTGTCTGGAACCTTTAGTTTGCAATTTGTGTTTTGACCATTGTTCCGAGAATGGGGAATGTCTCTGAGAAGGACGGGTCAAATAGATTAGAAAGCTCGATAAGGATAATTTTGCAGGGTGCTTCCACATGAAGCAGATAGACTAAGAAGATTATCCGGGGAATTAAATGCAATTTTAAAAGATGAACTTTGGCTGTTGGGTGGACTAAAATCTGTAATAGGAATAAACTATATAGAAACGGTCGTTAAAAAATATGTGAATTGTGAAGAAGGAAACGAGTTAATTGGGATGTGGAGAATGTTCTTCACTAGAAGAAAAATAAAGAATGAAATTGTTTTCCTGTCCACCCTAAGAATGGCGGCTTGTAAATTGGGAATAGGAGGAGAACATGATAGAACTGATCCTTCTCGGGACATTCCAGAGCAGGGTCAGGGAGAACTAGTAAGCCAACAAAAGGAGCCGGAGCAGGAGCAGGAGAGAGTGTCATCTTTTGAAAGGGAGACTACTGAGACGGCTCTTAAAGGGGAGGTGCCGACGAAAACTAAATTGGTTACATTTGGTAAGAGTGAAACAGGGTCTGCATATCTTGAGGGGAGAGATATTTATTATATGCCAGGGTGTGCAGAATTCTTCGGAGTGGAGCTAGAGCCACAGTATTCCTCACAGAACTCTCATGTTCCCAATTCGGAGAAACCATGCACAGCTTGCGAGCAAGGCACACGGGAGGAGTCAGCGTTATCTTCGGCTCCTCCCCCTAAATTTAAATCTGAAATAGAGTCTTCGGGGAGAGATCCGCTCTCTCCTATGATTGCCCCACAAGCGGAGGACAGTAGGGGAAATCAGGGAGCTAGAAGGAAGACTCCATCGACATGGGTGCCGAAATTAATTAGGGGCTCCAGTAGCGGGAGGATGAAAGAATCCTCCTTGAAGTACCGGGATAGAACAAATAGCCTTTCAGAGGGTGAGATAGGGGGAAAATATGGATGGATTGATCCGGACATGGATAATATCATTATGTCAGAGCAATTTACCACGGAAGGGGATTTAGAAAAGACTCCCCTGTTTGTAGGGAGATACCCGCATTAGGTATAGATGTTCCCCCAGACCACAGACAGTCAGACATCTAGGCAGCTTGGTCCAACGGCAGCCCGGAATTTAAAGGTTCAAATAAAAGAAATAAGAACAGATGAGGATAAGGAGGAAGAAGACCTCAAGACCTGGATAGACCTCCCCTTCAGAGAACCAACCTTTCCTCGGTTTGGCTGGAGAGGTTATAGAGCGATCCGGCCCGATCAGTGTTACAGCTGTGGGGGATTGGGACACTGGAGTTGGTCGTGTCCTATGAGAGAATATTATCAAGAAGGAAGGGGGCAGAGAAGGAGGCCACTGGGTCACTGAAACCGATGGGTTCCAAGAGGCTACCGAGACTCTTGGGACCCCGAAGGTAGAGGACGAGGACACTGGCAGGGAGATCAGGGGGCAGGGACATTTTGACAATCCAACCCATTTTGGTAGCCTTAACCTGCCAGTTAACAGTAATACCATCTATTAAAATTAAAGGCGTCCTCACATGGCCTGAGAAACAGCATTATAAATCAGAAAGAACACCACCCCTTCCAAGTAGGAGGAGACACATAGAATCCAATTCTCAAGAAACCCTCACTAAAAAGAAGAAGGAAGACAAGGAAACATAGTAGCTAGCATGAGAAGGGATGGCAACTAAGGAATGGAAAAGGCACTGGGGAGAGAAGAAGCAAACTTACTGTGCAGGAGGAACGGGAGTGGGGAATGAAGATATTGTATTAATGTGTTACTGAGTTTGTGCCTGCAGGACAGTATATCGACGAGAGACTATCTGGGGAGTGAGGTAAAAGAATGCACAGACCCCTTAAGAACGGTAAGAAGACAGCAAAAGGTAATGTAGCTCCCCAGAAACAGGTGACCAGCAGGAGAAACTGATACTGTCCTGCCCCTTTAAGAGATTTGGGAAGACCAGCAGGCAGAGCAACAGGCTCCTTAGTATCCCCACTCCCTAGTAATTGATACTACCATTGGAAAAGAAGAAGAAGAAAACCTACCCTAGTGCCCAACTTTAATATCGCCTACCTATTGGAGAAAGAAAGCTATTGGAGAAAGAAAGCTATTGGAGAAAGAAAGCTATTGGAGAAAGAAAGCTGTTGGAGAAAGAAAGGAAGGAGAACAAAGGATACTTTAATCATCTTTGAAAAAAACAACACCGACGACCTATAACAACTTTTGCGACAAGCCCCACTTTAAAGGACTGACTTCAAATAAAAACATTCCTCTGTGGTTTGGAGTAAAATACCTAATTTGCATCTAAATTATGGTTATTATAAATAAATTTATACATTTTGGATTCGGTCTCGAAATGGTATGGTGATGAATTGGAGGGACTCAAAATTTGAGATTTGGAATAGACTTGTGGAATCTGGCTTAGGAATAATTGGAGTTTGATTATTAATTGACATTGTTATTATCTCATCCCCAGAAAGGCAGACAAAGATGGGAAGGATTGTTCAAAGGACATCAAGAAGAATGGAACTTGGGAAGATCTGGTAACATGGAATTACTTCGGAAAATTGGAATTAAAATTGGACTTAAAATTGAAAATTAAAATGGAATTGAAATCGAAATTGGAGTTGGAATTGGAAATGGTCAAAAGAAGAACTGTGAGCAGCATGACTTCCCTTTAAAGGGCCTGTCCCATTTGGGCGACCTAAGCTGCAAGTTTAGAAGAGTTTGCCCTGGACTCAAACACAAGGTCCTAGGAGGTCGTATGAGGTGACTGGAACTCTCCTTCATGCTCGAGGGAAGTTCCCGCCTATTCGCGGCCTCAGCTAGGTAGCGGAAAAATTTTCAGGATGTTGAAAAATTTTCCGCAAGTAAAATTTGCTCGGCATGGGTCATTTTCACTCATAGTGCAGTGGAGTGGGGTCGCTATTTACTTACAGGCACTCGAGGGCAGCCGTAGGCAATCTCCTTCGCTGACCGGCCATTTTGAGTGGTTCATTGGAGTTTCACGACCTAGGAAGACCTAAAATGCCCGCTAAACTTTATTAAACTTCTTAAAAGTGTCTCCACTCCTTCTCCCCCCTTCTCTCCTCTTCTCCCCCCTTCTCTCTCCCCCCCCCCCCACCCTCTCTCTCTCTAAAGGACTTACCATACTCTGTGGCAGCCGTTTACCTTCCCCTTAATCGTGCAGACACCGCTCCTCCGCTTTCCCTGGCCCCCACCTTCGCGATGTGTTTGTGTGTGTGTGTGTGTGCGGCCGGTCCAGCTCGCGGTTTCAATGCGGACGGTCGATCCAGCTTGAGGCTTTCCAGGAGAGTGCCCTCGAGCTTGAAGGTAATGCGCTTTTGTTAAAATAAAATTTAGTTGTTTCAAATGCTTCATTCAATGTTTTTACTGAAACCAGACTGAGGGGAAGCTTAGAAACGAGCAATTTACAGTACGATTAACCAAAAAATGATCAGAAACATTTCTGACATAAAAATAATTTTCATTTGGTAGTAGTGATGAAAATTTTGTTACCTCATTCCATGTCGAGGCAAATATTTTTTAAATGGTGAGAATCTATGAAATGTTGTCACGGAGTGAGCTCTATACAGGTTCACAAGGCCCAGAATGTAGACTCGTAGATACAGCAATCAATTGGGAAACAAATGGTATGTTGGTCTTGACATGCTCATCACCAGATTCCTGGGTCAGATGCCATATTATGAGTTCTGCCATGAAAGAGTTCATAAGGCAATCGGGAAATAACTCAAGTATGTTCTGTAAACCTCCTTGAAGAAATGCAGCATCCCCATTGACCCATTTTCTCGTTACTTCGCAAATGGAGGAGTACCTGGCCCTACACTAATCCCCGAGACACCTGTATAAGAGACACCTACATCAGACTCTTATTCAAAGACTGCAGCTCTGCCTTCCATACATTTATCTGATCCAAGCTCATTGCCAAACTCATGAAACTTGAAGATAGCACTCATCTCTGCAACAGGATTCTCGACTTCTTGACCAACAGACCACAATCGGTGAGGATAGGTGACAAATTATCCTCTATGATAATCCTCAACACTGGTGCTCCACAAGGATGCGTTCTCAGTCCCCTTCATTACTCCTTGTACACCTACAACTGTGCAGCCAAATATTAATACAACTCAATTTGCAGATTTGCAGATGACACCACCTTAGTGGGCCAGAAATCAAATAATGACAAGACAGAGTGCAGGAAGGAGATTGAGAACCTCGTAACTTGGTATCAAGGCAACAACCTCTCCCTCAATGTAAGCAAGACAAAAGAGATAGTGATTGACCAGACATTGTACCACTATACAATGACAGCGCCAAAGTAGAGATAGTTGAAAGCTTCAAGCTCCAAGGAGTAAATATCACTAGTAACCAGTTACCCATACTGCCTCTAAATTCCCTACTGCCTCTACATTGATGGAATGCAATTAATTTTTATTTTATAATTCTAAAAATAGACTTTAAAACTTGCTTCTGTACCGTCAATGGTTTTATGCTTGTTAATTAATGCAAGTCTTAAGTAGCATTACAGGAAGAAATGTGTGCCGTATAAAGTTCTTCTTCTTCTTCTTGCGTTTGAGGCAGCAGAAGTTATGTAGCGCCCTCCAGGCACTATAGCCAGTTCAATGTGCCGTTGTCGAGGGCCGTGAGGTCAAGCCCTCCACCAGGGGGGCGAGGACAGCGCAGTCGAAAATGACGTGCTGCGCTGTCTGCTGGTCTGCTCCACACACGTAGGCTGCTGATGTACGCAGGCCCCAGCGATGCATGTCGGGTGTTGAACCGGCCGACCCCTGAACGGAGCCGGTTCAGGGCGACCAACTCTTTGCAGGGCAGGTCCGAGCCGGGTGGGGCTGTGGTGTTCGGTGCAACAGTGAATTGCGGAGGTCGTGAAGTCTGTTCCCAGCTGGTTCTCCATGCTCCTAGTGTAAACTAACACCACATTTCACCTGGCTTTTATGTTATGTACAATGGTTAAAATGTAACAGAGAGTGCTAGTCAGCTATCTCAAACTGTTTAAACGGTAATCTTTAATCAGGCCAATCCCTTACTATGTCTGAGTTCCATGTGTTCTTTCTCAGTCTGTCATTCTATTGAGGTGCTATATATCATTGCAGAACGCAACATCTTGGTCAGTTTTTTCTCTCCTTTTCATCACTCCTCACCTCTGTGCTTGAATCTTTCAACTATATCAAGTTCAGAAATCACACTCATGCATAAATGTTTAAACAGGATCAAAGGTTGACAATGAATGACCACTGATCAAGGCACAAAAGGCACCTGATTAGATTCCAACATTTGATGCACATTCTTTATAAGGAAAGACAGTAAAATAATTTATTCCCTTACTACCAGGAAAACTGGATCCCAAATTCCTTAGACCCCAGGTGATGGTATCTGGAAATGCCATGCAGGAATGGAAAGGCCCATTCTCCAAAGTAAATTTGTCCCCCCATCTTGTTAATATAACTCAGGTGGGCTATGTAAGGGCTACTACTCTCCCCTCTAGACCTCAGGAATATCAAACAGTACTAAGAGTGGCACAGCTGGTAGAGCTGCTGCCCCACAGTGCCAAAGACCCGGGTTCAATCCCGATGTTGGCTGTTGTCTGTGTGGTGTTTGCATGTTCTCCCTATGGCCGCGTAGGCTTCTTCCGGGTGCTCCAGTTACCTCCCACATCCCAAAGACGTGCGGGTTTGTCAATTAATTGGCCTCTGCAAATTGTCTGTAGTGTGTAGGGAGTGGATGAGAAAGTGGATTAATGTACAACAAGTATGAATGGGTGATCGATGGTCGACGTTGCCTTGATGGACCAAAGGGCATATTTGCATATTGCATCTATAAACTAAACTAAACTAAGGCCCAGTGGTAAGCTAGCTGAGCAGGTATCGTGGTGAGGTGGGCTGATTTTGGGAAAGAAAATAGCATGGGTTGGGCTGAGGTTTAGTTTAGTTTAGTTTAATATTGTCACATGAACTAAGGTACATTGAAAAGCTTATGTTTGTGTGCAAAGGAAAGATTATACATAGAAACATAGAAAATAGGTGCAGGAGTAGGCCATTCAGTCTTCCAACCAGCACCATCATTCAATATGATCATGGCTGATCATCCAAAATCAGTACCCCGTTCCTTATTTCTCCCCATATCTCTTGATTCCATTAGCCCCAAGAGTTATATCTAACTCTCTCTTGAAATCATCCAGTGAATTAGCCTCCACTGCCTTCTGTGGCAGAACATTTCACAGATTCACAACTCTCTGGGTGAAAAGGTTTTACCTTATCCCAGTCCTAAATGGCCTACCCTTTATTCTTAAACTATGACCCATGGTTCTGGACTCCCCCAACATCGGGAATTTTTTTTCCTGCATCTAGCCTGTCCAATCCCTTAAGAATTGTGTATGTTTCTATGAGATCCCCGCTCATCATTCTAAATTCCAGTGAATATAAGCCCAATCGATCCATTCTTTCATAATACTATGTCAGTCTCACCATCCTGGGAATTAACCTGGTGAACCTACGCTGCACTCCCTCAATAGCAAGAATATCCTTCCTCAAATTAGGAGACTTAATCTGCACACAATACTCCAGGTGTGGTCTCACCAGGGCCCTGTACAACTGCAGTAGGACCTCCTTGCTACTATACTCAAATCCTCTCGCTATCAAGGCCAACATGCCATTCACTTTCTTCACTGCCTGCTGTACCTTTAGTGACTTTCAGTGACTGATGTATAAGGACATCCAGGTCTCGTTGCACTTCCCTTTTTCTTAATCTGACACCATTCAGATAATAATCTGCTTTCTTGTTCTTGCCACCAAAGTGGATAACCTCACATTTATCCACATTTCCCTGCATCTGCCGTGCATCTACCCACTCACCCAACCTATCCAAGTCACCCTGCAGCCTCATAGCATCCTCTTCGCAGCTCACACTGCCACCCAGCTTTGTGCCATCCGCAAACTTGGAGATTTTACATTTAATTCCTTCGTCTAAATCATTAATATCATTAATACATGAATGCAATCCAGCTGTCCAACGTGGAAAGCTGTCTTCAACAGATATAAAATGATTTTGAGTGCAGCAAACGTGAACATTAAGCATGCCTAACAACTACACTGCATAACAATGGCACAAGGTCAATGGTTTTAACCTTGGACACCAATATCTCTTTAACTTTGATATGCCACAAGCTGACAATCAGACTCAGAAAAATCACATGGAAACAATGGAAAGATGTCAGACGTTTGCAGGAGGGTGTACTCTCCTGAATTTCATTGCACCAGACTGCTGCAAAACTGATCCATGTGTGTTTGATAATGAAACTGGGTTACTAATGTGGGAGAGAACTCCATTTTCAAATTGTAAACTCGTTGCCTGGAATAGGAAAAACATCTTCGCTTCATTGTTTATTTGACTCAAGATGGTGGATGTTTTTAGCCTGGTCAGTAATCTGGCAGATGCAGGTGGACAATGGTTTAATAGAATGGTCAAACTGGCTCAAGAAGCCAAATGGTCCATTCCTTCCTGATCTGCTTCATAACATTGCACGATCACTGTGTTATTGGAGACTTTAAATGGGTCAATATTGGTTAAAATAGTAGATAGAGCCGACAATTAATAAGTGTGTATAAAAGCTATGATACATTGATCTATTCCGCATCTGAGCCCAATTAGGGTTATGTTAAAGCTTGCAGGGTTAAAAAAAGTTATATACATAGTGCCTCTCATGGCTTCAGCTTATTCAAAGGACATTACAATAATACTCCTAAGTATTGTTCTTTATTCAAATTTGACAGCTTATTTGCATTAAATAGGTCACACAAAAAATCAAATCAGATGAATAACCAGTTGATCTACGTTGGAGCTGTTGGTTGGGAGATATATTAGTCATAGAGTCATACAGCACAGAAACAAGACTTTCGGCATAACGTGAATGCAACCAAGATGCCCCATAGAAGCTACTCCCTGTGTTTGGCCCATAACTCTCTGCACCTTTCCTCGCCATGAACTTGTCCAAATCTCTTTTATATGTTGTTATTGTACCTGCCTCAACTACCTTCTCTGGCGGCTTGTTCCAGGTGCCCTTCCTTATCTGTGTGAAAAGGTTGCTGCTCAGGTTCCCATTAAATTGGTCCACCCCTCACCTTAAACCCATGCCTTCTTGTTATTGATTCATTGCCCTGGGAAAAAGACTCTGCATTTGCCCTACCTATTCCCCTCATGATACTATATACCTACATGAGATCACACCTCAGTCTCCTGCGCTCCAAGGAATAAAGTCCTAGGCTGCCCAACATGTTCCTATGGCTCAGGCCCCGAAGTTTTGGTCAAATACTCGTAAATCTAGACTGCTTAATGTTCATGTTTGCTGCACTCAAAATCATTTTACATCTGTTGTGGACAGCGTTCCACGGTGGACAGCTGGATTGTATTCATGTATTGTCCTTTCTTTTCATTTACAAAAATGATCCCAGGAATGAGTAAGTTAACATACGATGAGCGTATAACGGCACTGGGCCTATATTCATTAGAGTTTAGAAGGAAGAGGGGGGAACCTCATTGAAATGTACAGAATAGTGAAAGGCTTGGATAAAGTGCATGTGGCTGGGATGTTTCCACTAATGGGAGGGTCTAGGACTAGAGGTCATACCCTCAGAATTAAAGCACGTTCTTTTAGGAAGGAGATGAGGAGGAATTTCTTTAGTCAGAGAGTGGTGAATCTGTGGAATTCTTTGCAAAAGAGGGCTGTGGAGACAAAGTCAGTTGATATATTTAAGGTTGTGATAGATATATTCTTGATTAGTACGGTTATGTCAGAGGCTATGGGGAAAAGGCAGGAGAATGGGGTTAGGAGGGAGAGATAGATCGGCCCTGATTGAATGGCGGAGTAGACGATGGACCGAATGGCCTAATACTACTATCACATGATCTTATGATGACGATCTATGTGCCAAAAGCATTCTTCAATACTCTATCTACCTTTGATGCCACTTTCAGGAATCTATGTACTTGTACTCCTCGATCTTTCTGTTCTGCAACACTGCTCTACCATTCACCTTGATAGTCCTATCCTGGTTTGACTTTCCAAAATACAACATTTCACAGTTATCTGCATTAAACTCCATTAGCCATTCTTTAGCTCTCTTTCCCAGCTGATCTAGTTCCTGTTGTAATTATTGATAGGCATCTTCACTATCTACAATACCATCTAATTTAGTGTCATCTGCAAACTAACTCATCATGTCTTGTACGTTCTGATCCAAATCTTTGAGATAGATGACAAACTGCAATGGCCCAGCACCAATCCCTGAGGCACAGCACTATTCATAGGCCTCGTCCAAAAAGCAACCTTCCAGCACCACCCGCCAGATTCCTAGCATGAGGCTACCTCTCCCTCGACCCCATGCAATCTAACCTTCCAGATTAGCCACCATGTAGAACATTAACTAAGCCCTTGCTGAAGTAATTTAGACTATGTCTACTACCTGCCCTTGTCAACCTTGGATACTTCAAAAAACATTAAAGCATGTTCCCTTAGTGTATTGGCATTAATGTTTTTACACCAAAGCGTGTTCTCCAGTCTTTCATATTGTTCCAGGAAGCTCAATTGAACGTGTGCTCCTTTCTCTCAGTAATTCCTTGCTGTATAACCCCTGCTTTAGAGTAATTAGGTAGGTCTACACCCCACACCTTATACAGGGTGATTGAAGTAGCAGGACAGGAGAGGGCACAACAACTTTCTGCCCAACAAACAAACAAGTTGCTGGAGAAACTCAGAAAGTCGAGCAGAGTCTGTGGTTGTGAGGGGGAAATGTTGTCATTTTGAGTTGACCTCTTGCATCAGGACCTGTTGCTTTACCCTCTGACCTACTGAGTTCCTCCAGCAATATTGTCTTTTTCCAGATTCCAACATCTGCAGTCTCTTGTGTCCCCATCACAACCTGGCTCTGACATTGGACCCCATTAGGATTCCACCAACAAAGAAGAGTAACAAATGCAGTGGCTTCTGTTACTAATGTTCCAGAATTAGACCACGTCTCAGTCACCCCATGATTGACTTTTGTGAGACCAGGTAATCTCTGACAGTTCAGGTGCAAGAGGCTTCAGATGTTGAAACATAAAGCAAAAAACAAAGTGCGGGAGGAATGGCACGGTGGCACAGCGGTAAAGTTACTGCCCCAACTCACAGTGCCAGAGACCCGGGTTTGATCCTGACTATGGGTGCTGTCTGTACGGAGTTTGTACATTCTCCCTGTGACCACGATGATTTTCTTTGGGTGCTCTCACACTCAAAGATGTACGGGTAATTTCCTCTCACACGCAAAGCTGTACATGTTTGTAGGTTATTGGCTACTGTAAGTTGTGAATTGCCCCTAGTGAGTAGGATAATGCTACTGTATGGATGATCGCAGGTCAGCACCGACTCAGTGGGCTGAAGGGCCTGTTTCCACACTGTATGTCTAAAGTCGAAAGTCTAACCTAAGGGGGTCATGAAGCACCTGTGGAGGTAATGGACAAATGATGCAGCTAGGTCAGGCGTCCAATGCCTGAGGCAAGGTGGTATGAACGATGTCCATGGTGTCCATGACCACACTACCACAGTAATAACCCCTTTTGCGGTTATGATTTGTAGATCGGGAAGACTTATTTAGAAACAACTAGACTAAGTGGGACCCGTTGGGTCCCTGTCACACGGGAGGCCTGGTCCCCCAACGCAACCCGTTCCCCCAACGCAACATTCCACCACTCACGCCTATCCCCCTCCCATCAAATCCATCCCTCCATGTACCCGTCTCCCTCTACTCCCCCCTCTATCCCACTTGCACATCACCCCGGACCCCTTCTACCCCCCTCCCTATCCCACTGCATTCCACTATCCCTCTACCCCATCCCTCCCTCTCTTTGTCCCCTCCCTCCATCATTCCTATCTCCCCTCTCCCTCCCTCTCCCTCCCTCATCCCTCTCTCCCCTCTCAATAGTCAATAGTCAATAGTAAATTTTATTTGTCACATACACCCGAAGGTGCAGTGAAATGAATTTGCCAGCAGCGGTACAATTAAAAAAGAACACACAATACACAATAAGATTTAACACAAACATCCACCACAGCATTCTTCACTGTGGTGGAAGGCACAAAGTTCAGTCAGTCCTCCTCTTTGCTCACCCGTGGTCGGGGCCATAAACCTCCGCAGTCGCCGCTAGGCTTCAGGATGTTGTAGGCCGCAGGGCAGCGGTCGGAGATCTTCTCTGGATATTCCTGGCGAGGGATCCCGCTCCAGGTGGTAAGTCCACGCCGCGCACGCGGCTAGAAGCTACGCAGACCGTGGCTTCAGGATGTTATAGGCCGCGGGACAGCGGTCGGAGCTCTTCTCCGGGGATCCCCGACGAGGGATCCCAAGCTCCGGATGCCGCGCCCGCGGCAAGAAGCTCCGCAGACCGCAGCTTCAGGATGTAACAGTCCGCGGGCCAGCAATCGGAGCACTCTCTTCTGGCAACCGCGGCAAGGGCTCGTCCCCTCTCGGTGATGAAAAGTCCACTCTGCGCCCGCTGCTGAAACTCTGGGCCCGACTCCGGGAAAGGCCGCTCCAATCCATGGTGTTAGGCCGCAAGGGAGGTGAAATGGAAAAGTCGCCTCTCTGTGGAGGAGGCGACCGAAAGCGGTTCCCCCCCTCACCACCCCCCACACACCAAGGGACACTAAAACAAACATTTGGACACACAAAAAAAAAAAAAAAGTAGAACCAACGAACATGCTGCTGGCAGGGCAGCCGTCTCGCAGCGCCCCACCGACCATAGATCACATGTTCTCCTTTAAACTTTCCTCCCTCCCACATCCCTCTCTCCCCCATCCCTCCCTCATCCTGCAGGAAGCGGATGTTGTGCACGAGGTTGACGGCAGACGGGCGGCCCCCGAGGCGCTGGTCGCCATGGCGACCTTCAGCCGATTGACAGCGTACGCGGCCAATCAGTGCGGCGATGGTGGCAGGAAGGGGCGGAACCGTCTCAGCGACGTCCCTTCCTGCGTGACAGGAGAGGAGACCAATCAGCGTGGCAGCGACTGACAACAATCTGCACATGCACGGTTTTTCAAATAGAAAAACCCCGCAAACTGGAAGAGCACAAGATCAGAGTTTTAGTAATGTATAGATTCCCATGGTGACAAAACCCACCCTCACAGAACTTTGTGGATAAAAATGCTTCTCACAAATCCCTTATTTATTATATTAGTGCCTACCTTATATTTTTCATTCACGTTTTAGTACTGTTGCACAAGGAAATATTTCTATCTTGACTCAGAAAAGATTGACATCATTTTAAAAACACTTTGGAGATATTTGTTGAGAAGGAAGGGATGCAAACGTTTATTACACGCAACTAGTTTAAGCTCGTAAACATTAAAAAAAAACATGTAAAGTCAAACATTACAAGGGTTGTTTAATATGTGAAAATCACATTATTAATAAACTCATTGGTATCTTCATCATTTGTGAGCAAATTGAAAATGATTGCAAAACAAACTCTTGCCTGCAGGCTTTTCATTTGTGAAATGGCAACATTGCTATGGCTGTAGGTTACTGAAATCATTAAATAAATCAGAAAACCTCATTGACATCAAACTCTGGAAGAAGAGTTAAGGGCCTGTACCACTTGGGTGTCATTTGCGCGTCACGCAGGTAGCGCGCAAAGATTTTGTGAATCCCAAAATCCTGGGGTGCCGCATGCAACCGTGCATCACTGTTTATGCCACCACGTTGCACCATGTGCCATGCGCTCGTCGTGCGTCATGAAGTGTAAATGATGTCGCGTAATGACGCGCAAACAACGCCCGTGGGACAGGCCCTTTAATTTCCAAAGCAGAACACAGTGATTATGTGCAGGAAGGAACTGCAGATACTGGTTTAAACCAAAGATAGACACAAAAAGCTGGAGTAACTCAGCGGGACAGGCAGCATCTCTGGAGAGAAGGAATGGGTGACGTTTCTGGTCGAGACTAAAGAAGGATCTCGACCCGAAACGTCACCCATTCCTTCTCTCCAGAGATGCTGCCTGTCCCGCTGAGTTACTCCAGCTTTTGGTGTCACATAGTGATTATTTGCCTCACATCACACTGAACATAATAATAATCTCAACCATTAAGTGTTACATGCATTGTAAATTTATTGGATTATATTAAGGTTGATTGGATTTTTTAAATTGAGAATGTGAAAAAAGTGAGAGCTTTTCATTTATATAGGCCCTGTTAAAACCCACGCGGTCACAGGGAGAATATACAAAGTCCGTAGACAGCACCCACGGTCAGGATCGAACTCGGGTCCCTGGCACTGTAAGACAGCAACTCTACCATTGCGCCACTGTGCCGCCCTAATTAAGTACTTTTCACTCAAGAAATTCAATCTTGCCCTGGGATTTACTCTGCAAGAATTAATTGCAATCAATGGATGAGTGCTTACCTGAGATCCATCTATGATTTTACTTCGGAGTCAAGTGAGTGACTACGTGAAGAAGAGCCCGTCCAGCCGCACACGCATCATATCGTACAGACGCATAGCGTGAGTGCCGATGTTTGGAGCGATCAGAGCTCCTCCAAAACGGTAAGTAAAAAACCTGAAGGTAAGTTTTTACTTACGGTTTTCAGGCGATTTAAAAGACTTGTAGTAATAAAATACAAGTCATAATGAAGAAAATTGTGGAGGTGTACCGTAGAGTGCTCAGACAGACCGCGGGTCTGTGAGTAGCGGGCGCCCTTTTTAAATTTTTTTTTTTAAAAACGGCTACCATGTAGCGCTATTTAGATCGCATAAATAAGAGGTTGCCGTTAAAGAAGTCAGACTGGAGATCCCCGTTTCAGGTAACTAATTGGTTATATTTAAAACCTACTTACAAGGCAATGCAGGGAATGCCTGAGTCAGGTAACTAGTTTGTTATATTTTAAAAACCTAGTTGCAGGGCAATGCAGGGAATGTCTGGGGAATGTCCAGGTTAACTGTTTGGTCTAAATTAGAGCCAGCATTTGAAGTGCCTAGGGAAGGTCCGGGCTTTGTGTTGGGCTAGAGAAGGCCAGTGTATGAAGTGCCTGGGGAAGGTCTGTTTTAACATTGTCCCTACAGGGCCAGTGCAGGGGTGCCTGGTGGAGGTCCAGGTTTAGCGTTGGCCTAGAGGAGAGCCAGCGCATGGAGTGCTTTATAAGGTCCGGTTCAATGTTGGCCTAAAGGGAGAGCCAGCATAGGAAATATTTGAGAAAGTCCGGTTCAGCGCTGGCCTACAGGTGAGCCAGTGTGAACAAATGGTTGGTTAAGGTGCGTTGGTCTACAGGAGAGCCAGCGCCAACTATATCTGGAAGTTAGCGTTGGCCTACAGGTGAGCCAGCGCCAGCAGCACCTGAAAGAGGACTGCCTATGATGGGCCTACAGGAGAGCCCGCATGGAGAGCAACTGGAAGGGTTGCTATGCGTAGGCCTATGGGAGAGCCAGCGCTAGAAATACCTGAAGGTACACAAAAATGCTGGAGAAACTCAGCGGGTGCAGCAGCATCTATGGAGCGAAGGAAATAGGTAACGTTTCGGGCCGAAACCCTTCTTCATACTCAAACCCTTCTTCAGAAATACCTGAAGCAGGATGTAAATTCGCCCCTCCATGAGGAGGTTTATTTCATACAAAGATTCAAGTAAACGGATCATATGAGGACTAGAGCCCAATACAGAGCCAAAGGACCAGAGTTGGCACAATATATTAAAGTTGTGGTTCCAAAAAGATGAGGGAACCATTGGGAGATAAATAAACTATGTCAATAAAATACTTACTCTCCCAGCAGCTCCAGGTTCTAACCAGGTATGAGCTGTCTACAAATATAAACCCGCAGTATTGAGCATGATAAGCAAGTCTCAGCGGGGGAGAGGGTATTGAAATTACTGGTCAGGCGTTAAGGTTTTTTTGACCAAAGGTTGGATGGAGAGCATGTGTTTATATCACAACAAGGTTGAATTAGCACTCATGTGTAGTGCGTGCTTTCAAATAATTGTTTTATAAAAGTGCTATAAAACCTAATATATACCCTAAGTTTGGGGGCTCTGTACACCATCTAATATTTAAATTGTCCATTAATCTGTTTTTAGAAAGATCTAGCCAAAAAAGGTATGATCCTGTGTGATTAACAGATAAAATTAAGGCAGTTTTCCCTACCAATATGTGGTGACTGGGGATAGTAAAGTATCAAATCTGTCTTTCCCATATGTGCGTTATAGGCGCACTCCTCCTAAGTTATAATATTCCACTAAGATCAGGGGATAACAATTGCCATAGGCAAACCCTGAGGAGGAGGTCTGGTTCTGTAAGAGACATATCAAATGTTTTACACTTACAAGTTGGGGAAGATTACATTTCTTGCTAAAAAATGGCAAATTGATATTATACTGTACAGTATTGTGGGGTTTAGAATGTAGTTCTACCCATATTTGGTTTCTCTTACTAAGGTATTTGAAACCAGACACATATTTTCTCAAAATAAGAGAATATGTAGATTCAGACAAAACATGAAATATTGTGGGAAAGAGATGATTAAGAAGTCAGACCACTCCCGGTCACTCCAAGCTCGCTACTGTCGTCGGCTCTGCGGGGTCGCCCAGGTCCTATCTCGTCGACTACGCTGGGGCCATTTACCGACGGTCCCGCCAGCACCTTCGGCTCGTCAACGAGCCGCGTCCTCCTGCCGCCGATCCCTTTGCTCCCCCGCTGCCTGTTTCGCGTCCGGCCGTTGCTCTGCCCGTGATTCCTGACATGCCTCGCTCTGCTCCTCCTTCGCCCCTTCCGCTCCATCACACTCCGACTAGTCCTCGCTCGCCTGCCCGCGCTCTTCCCGGTCCCGGCCCCGCATCCCCTCCGGGTTCGGTGCCGCGGTCTCTTCCGTTTCCTCCCGTTTCTCCCTTTCAGGTTCGTCCTTCCCCGCCGGTGCCTCTTCCTCCTGCAGGAAGGGTGGATGGCGAGACGCGGACCCGGGCGGGACGTCTTGTCAAACCGCCTGACCGCTATGGCGATGTTGCTTAGCTATCCTAGCGCATGAGCCGTGGTCGCCATGTCACCATTGTATTTGCCTGTCGTTTCGGAGAGGAAGGATGTAGATGAGATATGCATGTGCCTTTAACATAGTGACCTCATACCTACTAACCACTCCCCATATCCCAAGTATATCTACAACCTCCACACCCACAGATCGCTCTCTAGTTCCTATGACAGACCACGTACAGCTAGTGCAATGTATAATGATCCAGTATGAATAAAGATAGTAAAGTAACGATGCCTCGTTATAAATCCTTTACAACCATTACCATCAATTAATGCCAAATATGTTATGAGAGCAAATAAGGATGGTGGGTGTAGATTTATTCTAGATCTGACAAATTTTAACTTTTTTGTACAGTATAAACAGTAGATAACATTTGTTAATGTTATGCAGCCAATTTCACAAATAAGCATTTTACTATGTGACTGTGTATGGTATAATAGATATTTCTATTTTATCTGGATAAGCCAATTATGGCAATTTAAAGCATTGTATTAATGTTTAGTCTCAGCCTTGAGACTATTTGACAGGTTGTTGGATTTAATATTAGCTTTACTAAGAACTCAGGGCCATTTGGTAATGGTCTATTGCCATATTCTGATTGTAGGAAACATTCGGACTACAACAGAACCATGAGTGTTAGAATAAAGCTCACTTTGGAGATTTGCTAACCATCGAGATAAATCTAAAACAGTTTCCAAACACAGTTATTGATTATTTGGGTTCCATTATTAAATGAGAACACATCATCATGATCCGATTGCAGGATTAAGGCTGCATTTAAGTGGAAGTTGTACAAAGCTCTTTATAGAGCATCAACCATTGTATAAAGGTCATTATAGAGCACTAATCCTTAATTAGGCATTTAATTGGAAGTGGTATTAAGCTCATTATAGAGCACCAACCTTCAATTAGGCAGGAAACAAGCCTATTTTACAAATTTTGCTTATTTTCAGCTGTAGAATTTAGACTGCGGCATTATCAAAGTTTATAGTAAGCATGGATAGAGGATTGGATAATACAATTTATGGTAAGTTTGCCAGGCCATGTATTTGCCAGTTACAGTTATTACTGGAATATTAATGAATCAGGAGTGTCTCAAATACCTCCAGAGAGATTCTGGCTAAACACCTTCCATTATTCTACACTAAGTAGTGCTCTAAGTTGAGGTCATACTTATAAGTATTTTCAGCTGTGGAGGTACATGGAATATGGAGAAAGTACCTTTTGATCAAATAACAAGGGATCATTATGTAAGTTTTAAGAGCATTTATGACCTAAAGCTTATTTGCTCTTATATGCAAAGTTGCATGTTTAGACATAGATTGAGACTACGGAATAGAACGTATGTCAATCATTCGAGTGGTTTAAGTCAGTATCTTGTAATAGACTGGCTAATGTGATCTGGATCTGGTATTTACCAGAAATATTTGATTGACAATCTACCTATGAGGTAATAATAATAATAATAATGGATTGGATTTATATAGCGCCTTTCTAATACCCAAGGCGCTTTACATCGCATTATTCATTCACTCCTCCGTCACACTCGGTAGGTTCAATATAGTTGAAGACTCAAAAGTCATGTAAATCAATGATAATATAGAATGTATGTTGGATCGTGAGAAATTTAATAATATTATAGCACGATTGATGACTTGTTTGTATCCAGATTTAACCACCAATTACCTAAATATATGTTATAAAGTCTTATACTGGGGCAGTAGTGGTGGATGTTTCTCGCTGCATTGGGGTAAAATGTTTGTATACATTTTCCATTTTTTCTCATTTAACAGTATATACAGAAGAGCAAACAGGAGTATTGGTGGTATTAAATTGGATCTACAAAACCATGGTACCCTGAGGTGTTTAAAATGATCACAAAGTCTCTTATGATTTCCAAACAGAATTAATCTGTTTGTGCACTCTATAACTGATGATTCACATCCTTTACATAATCATATTGGTTGTTGATTTACAGATTTTATGAGGAGTTACGTTGAGGGATTACGTGCCCTCCGCTCCCACCCTCATAAAAGATCAAGCTGGTAGTTCTAGTCTTTATGTATCTTACTATCATACTTCAGTAATTGTCGTCTGTGATTTCACTCCGCTGCTTTGAAGATTGACGCGTGTGCAGCTGGACGGGCTCTTCTTCACGTAATCCCTCAACGTAACTCCTCATAAAATAAAGATCAAACTTCAAACTGGTAAGTTCTCGTTTAATCTTACTATTACTACATACCAATATTACTAATACCCAGGCTTCCCTGCCAATGGATTATTCCAGGCAACACCGTCGACATATACCACACACCTGTAATAGCCATCAGCTTATTAAACAGTACAACCTCCAATAAGCTCTGACCTACATAGACCATTATTATTATTATTGTACTATTATTGTTTGTTTTTATGTGTACGTATGTGTACCGAACAGAGACACAGTGCAATGTGTGTGTATATATATATATTTTTATATATATATATACTGTATATACACACATACTTTACAACAACAATATATATATATATGTATGTGTGTGTGTGTGTTAAAACACACTCTGAACTTTTTCTCGTTTATCAACTTGTTTACTGTGTATTATGTTTACATATTCTGTTGTGCTGCTGCAAGTAAGAATTTCATTGTTCTATCTGGGACATATGACAATAAAACACTCATGATTTTTGACTCTTATCCCGTCGACACCTTGCAGAAGCTTTAGGTTATTCTAAATGTGCTCAACTCCAGGAAGGAGGTCACCCTTCCAAGTGGGCAACTGGCAGCAAGCACTTTGCAAGGATTGTGGTCTTCTTAAAAATTCCAGGAAGTGATAGACCGTTCATGTGGTCTGGGAAATTTTAATGTTGTGTGAAAGCAATCACTCCCTGAATGTGTAGAAAGCATTCATCCACCAAGATACCATATCAGCATAGTTTGCATGATGCATCACCCTGATGCAGTCAGCTAAGCCTGCTGTAGTTCAATGATGGCTGAAAATGTCTTGCAGGATCTGTCATGTATTTGCACTCCTGGAGCAGACCTCAAGGAGATATGCATCACTCCCGGTGAGCAGCAAGCCCAGACACTCCCAGTGAGCAGTGGGCTGGGACACTCCCAGAATTAAAGGACGTTCTTTTAGGAAGGAAATGAGGAGGGCGATGAATCTGTGGAATTCTTTGCCACAGAAGGCTGTGGAGGTCAAGTCAATGGATATATTTAAGGCAACGATAGATAGATTCTTGATTAGTACGGGTGTCAGAGGTTATGAGGTGAAGGCAGGAGATTGGGGTTAGGAGGGAGAGATATATCAGCTATAATTGAATGGCGTAGGGGCCATTGATGGGCTTAATGGCCTAATTCTACTCCTATCACTTATGACCTTATGACCTCAATGTGCACTGACCATAATTGATCCTTCAACCAAGAACACAGGCGTTTGCCTGGTACTGTTCGCTCTATGACGCCTGTGTGTACAAAAGGACTTCAATGAACATAAGGTATTTCGGGGTGCTTTGAAAGTTCTATACAACTAAATTTCCAAATCGAATGTTCTATCTTAATGCAAGCCAATCCTTCTGTTTTGCGTCAGCATATTTAAATCAAGACATGTGGTTTTAAACAGTTTATCGCGGTAATGTTACCTAACAAACTGCCTCACATTTTTATTTGGATGAATAAAGTCTGTGGTCTTTAAATACTGATATGTAAATTGATAGCCACTGGTAAATATTATTTAACATTAATCTTGATTATATTTAAAATGTATCAGATTACCGAACAGAGACACAGTGCAATGTTTTGGTATACACTCCTGGAGTTGCTATGTGCCCTTTTTGCAGACTCATGTCAATCATAGCTTTAACTCTTTTCACACTATGGCTGGACCTCACGTCTTATCTGGCGGGGGGGCCGCCGAGAACGAAGGGGGTCCCAGTGGGGGAGGGCCACCGGGAATGAAGTGGGACCTGCCGGGGGAGGGCCACCAGGAACGAAGGAGACCAATATGAAGGAAGGCCACCGAATATCAAGGGGGACCCAGCAAAGGAGGGCCATCGAGAAGGAAGGGGGGCCCGGCATGGGAGGAGGGGGAGTGCTACTGCCACATGCTGCGGCAAGCAGTAGATCGGACTGTTCGGTGAACTGTCGTAACTTAGTCAGTGCTAAAATGTGGCGACACTTGTGTATTGCCTAGGTGAAGTCTGCTGCATGATTTTACTGGGCTGCATGCAAAACAAAGCATTTCGCTGTACCTCGATACATGTGACAATAAAGTATCATCGAATCATGGAATCATCAAGTGAAGTGGCTTGGAATTTGCACTGGATAGACCATCACTTATTTACACATCTTTACACATCTGGCAATGACATTCATGATGTCTGAAAGTCCACCCTAAAAATGGTCACAAGCTCTTTGTTTTTCGCAAATTACATTACATAGTAATTTTTTACCATCTGGATATACAGTTATGTGCTAACTTGCTAAAAACACACCACCAGTCATTCTGGAAAGGAAAGTGTGGAAATCTTTATATTTCCTGATAACATTTTATATTTTCACATACTATTTTCTCCCCACCTTAGTAATGTGATGATAGACAACAAAATGCTGGAGTAACTCAGCATTCTGGAGAAAAGGAATAGGTGATGATTCTGGTGGGAACCCTTATTCAGATCCATCTCTGGAGAAAAGGAATAGGTGACATTTTGGGTCGGAACCCTTCTTCAAACTTTTCTCCAGAGATGCTGTCTGACCCGCTGAGTTACCCCAGCATTTTGGGGCTATAATTGGATCTAATATTGTTGACCTCACTTTAAGTGGACCTCACCTATCTTGTGAAAGCTTCTTCCATATGCTCAGTACAGGTTATCAATGGCCACAACCCTGCCTATAAAATTAAGGAACGTGTCATCCAGGTATGTGTTACATCCACCATTTGTCATAGACAGCGCATGTCCAGCCAGCTCCACGTATTAGAATGCTATTTATACCGGAGGAAAATAATAAATGTCACTGCCTAATTGCATTAAGCAATCAGCGTTCTAGTGCATTAATTTTCAAGGTCTCTGTAAACGTTGCTCTTTGTTGCAGGAATTTTACACGGCATAATAAACTATAATTTGTGTTTTGCAACGTCTCTAGTCCTAAAGAACAAATTTTATATGCAATATTCTTTTGAATAAGCACTTCAAATTTGAATGGGTTCCAAAGTTATAATTACTTCCTTTCTGTTAAAGTACTTGCGTTATCCCACTGCTACCCTGACCGTCATGGGAAAGTTCTAATCTTTATTCTGTGTTCTATAAAATGTTTGCTAACATTTCCTGGTTTGCTTCTTTGAGAATTCGACAATGCTCTTGGCTGCTTGGCACTTTGATGATACAACAGTTGTCAAAGTTCTTCTGGAGTTTGTACGTTCTCCTTGTGACCGCGTGGGTTTTCTCCAGGTGCTCTGGTTCCGCACTCCAAAGACGTACAGGATTGTAGGTTAATGGGCTTATGTATATTGTCCCTAGTATGTATGATAGAACCAGTGTATGGGTAATTGCTGGTCGGAACGGACTGGGTGGGTACTACATACAGTGAAAAATAGCAATTTTGGGAAAGACAAGTAATATCAACTCTCACTGCCAAAATTCTTTCGCTGTCACCAATATCTGCTGCATTTCCTCTCAGGCACCAAGCCAATCTGCTCACTCTGCCTCTGCCTTAGAGCCCAATCCACAATAAAATCTTTCTTCTATTTCTTTCTTCTACCTTTTGCCTATGGCACCCACCTTCTGCTCACTCTTCGCTGCCCTGCTGATTGGCATTGCTATAGGTTCCCAAACCTTCTCCTCCCACTCACCACCTTCCTTTCAATCCTTCACCAAGAAGAACCTTCCATCTTTCAACCACAATATCCATCCAATCCTCCTTTCCTTTCCAAACTTGTTCCTTGAAATTGACATTCAAGAGCCTGCTTCCGCGCTGTATCTCTAAACTATACTAAACTAAAATAGATAGACACAAAAAGCTGGCATAACTGAGCAGACAGGCAGCATCTCCGGAGAAAAGGAATAGGTGACGTATCAGATTGAGACCCTTCTTCAGTCTCGACACAAAACTTCACCTATTCCTTTTCTCCAGGGATGCTGCCTGTCCCGCTGAATTACTCTAGCTTCTTGTGTCTATCTTCGGTTTAAACCTGCATCTTCAGTTCCTTCCTTAACTAAATTACCCATGTTTCTGATGGAGGCACAAGGAACTGCAGATGGTGGAATCTTGAGCAAAATACAAAGTACTGGAGTAACTCAGTGGGTCAGGCAACATCTGTGGAGGGAATGGATAGGTGGCGTGTCAGGTGTTGACTCTTCTTCAGATGTTTTTTGAAGAAGTTTTGTGATCCCACAGAATTTATGGCCCATGAGAAAAAAAGCACAAAATCCACACATTCTCACTGGATTTAATAGATCTTCTCAAAGACTTGCAGACTGCTGCATTCCTGATAATCTTTCATCTTGATTTCTGATTTTTATTTGATAACCTGGCACACATGCAGAAAGGGTAAGAAAGAATGTTCCAATATAACACATGGTGTTTTCTGTGCTTTTGATCTCCCAGTCCGTAACGCCTATAATGACAATTTTACAAAATTGCAGCAATGCTTTATTTCCATGAGAATTCACCCATTTTCTAATAGCTGCCTTTGTAGATGTTAATTCGTTGACCTCAGGAATAATACATGAACAACAAAACAAATCTCTTTGGATCGACCTTCATGTCCATTTCTTGACACTTTTGGGAATAGGCGAGTCTTTTGCAAGATGCTCTCCAGATGACAGGTACATGCCGTCAGGGTAGGCAAGGTAGGCACTGCCTACCCTGACTAAAATTACAAAATGATAATTATTAAATATAAATAGTAAAGGCATGGGAGAATTATGCCTACCTAAGAGATCGATCTCTTAGGTAGGCATAATTCTCCGTGCCTTTCATGCGCGGTACATGTAATACGGGAAAGTCTATGCAGCCCACGTGCCGTCAACGCTGCTTCAAGCCGTCAATTTCAAGCAGAGCAGAAGGCAGCTGAAATTCTGCCTTTGCAGTGTGAACTGTTTACTGCGCATGCGCAGCAGCCAACTGCGCATGCGCAGCGCAAGCGTCTGTAAAGTGGGAAGCGGCTGTAAAAGGACAGCGCCGCTGGGGGGGGGGGGGAGAGTTCCTTTCACAGCATGTGGGGAGTCTGGCCAGCAGTAAAGTTGCGGGAGGGCAGGAGCGTTGAGAAGGAGGGGGTCGTGGATCATGCCAGAGCAACAAGCTCAAGAGCGGGTCAGCGGGCAATGGATAACAGGACAGCGGGCGGTGGAGCTTACTCCATGTGTCAGTGCGTGTAACCTCAATTGGTCCCTTGTTCCCGCTGACACAGGAGTGTCCACTGCCCGCTGTCCTGTTATCCATCGCCCGCTGACCCGCTCCGCTCTATGACCTTTGCTCTTGAGCTGGTCCCCTCACTGTTCAGACGGAGACCACTGCCAGAGGTGAGCGGGCCGGCAGAAGGCGCTGAGGTCCGGCGGCCGCTCGCAGCCACCCGAGCTGCTTCACTCCCCGGCCACAATGCGGGGGCCTCTGTGCCCGGGGCGCCGCGTCAGCGGTAAGTGAGTGAGTTGCTGGCATGATCCCCGACCCCCTCCTTCTCGATGCTCCTGCCCTCACCGCAACTTTACCCCTGGCTAGACTCGCCACACGCCATGAAAGGAACTCTCCCTCCAATTGGTCCCTTGAACTAGTATTGTCATTCAATAAGATCACAACTGATTCAACTTGTCCCAGTGTGCTCCCGTTTTTCCCTCCATCTCTCCACCTGCCATCACCCTCCACCCCCAACCCATTCAGAATGAAGGAGATTTGGAAGCCTTTGGCAAATTGAATTGTTACTTTCTTTATTTTTATTCTTTATTTTTACGGAGAGGAGAACAATCTGCGCATGCGCGGTTTAAGATTTTTTTTAAAGCCGACTGACTGCCTACCCTGAGTAATTACTCATGGCACATGCCTGCCAGATGATTACCATGGCTTTCTTGTGAGGATCCTCGATTGATCATTGATTTAACAACCCATTGATTTACATTGAACTAGAACTGCCACAAGATAAGATATTGGTTGATTGTGCACACAGCTGCAGTATGCTCCAAACAATCGTTTACTGTTCTGAGAAAGCTACTTACAACTGAAAAGCTTTTGCAGGCATTTCGAGTGCCTGGAACAACCTTCCTATAGCGAGCCGCCACTGCAGCTCAAACTAGATAGTTGCGTAGACCATGCATACCATTCTTATCATGGTAAAGTGGATTTTGTGATACATTCAGGTGCCACTAGTTACTGGCGTTTATGAACATCAGTGACATGGTAAATTTGTCCGCATTTTTATCAATTGTACGTAATCATGAATTCGAGTTTGGATGGAATTTTAGGCCATAATTACTACGTACAGTGAAAAATAGCATTTGTGGGAAAGACAAATGCTATATAACTCTCACTGCCAAAATTATTTAGCCATCATCTCCTTCCAAATCTCCTTCATTCTGAATGGGTTGGGGGTGGAGGGTGATGGCAGGTGGAGAGATGGAGGGAAAAACGGGAGCACACTGGGACAAGTTGAATCAGTTGTGATCTTATTGAATGACAATACTAGTTCAAGGGACCAATTGGAGGGAGAGTTCCTTTCATGGCGTGTGGCGAGTCTAGCCAGGGGTAAAGTTGCGGTGAGGGCAGGAGCATCGAGAAGGAGGGGGTCGGGGATCATGCCAGCAACTCACTCACTTACCGCTGACGCGGCGCCCCGGGCACAGAGGCCCCCGCATTGTGGCCGGGGAGTGAAGCAGCTCGGGTGGCTGCGAGCGGCCGCCGGACTTCAGACACCAAGCCAATCTGCTCAGTCTGCCTCCGCCTCAGAGCCTAATCCACAATACATGTTTTCTTCTATTTCTTTCTTCTACCTTTTGCCAATGGCACCCACCTTCTGCTCACTCTTCACCGCCCTGCTGATTGGTATTGCTATAGGCTCCCAAACCTTCTCCTCCCACTCACCACCTTCCTTTCAATCGTTCACCAAGAAGAACCTTCCATCTTTCAACCACAATATCCATCCAATCCTCCTTTTCTTTCCAAACTTGATCAATTCCAAACTTGTTCCTTGAAGGTGGCATGACAGGTAGACAGGGTGGTCAAAAAAGCTTTTGGCGTGTTGGCTTTCAGCAGTCAAAGTATTGAGTATGTTCAAGAAGGAACTGCAGATGCTGGAAAATTGAAGGTAGACAAAAGTGCTGGAGAAACTCAGCGGATGTGGCAGCATCTATGGAGCGAAGAAAATAGGCAACGCTTCGGGCCGAAACCCTTCTTATCGAGTATTGAGTATAGAAGTTGGGAGGACATGTTGCAGTTGTATAAGACATTGGTGAGGCCACATTTAGAGTTTTGTGTTCAGTTCTGTTCTGTGAGTTCTACCAGTTATAGGAAAGATGTTGTCAAGCTGGAAAGGATACAGAGAAGATTTACGAGGATGTTGCCAGGTCTCAAGGGTCTGAGCTATAGGGAGAGGTTGTAGGCTGGGTCTCTATTTCTTGGAGTGCAGGAGGATGAGATGTGATCTTATAGGGGTGTATAAAATCATGAGAGGAATAGATCTGGTTGACACCGTGTCATTTGCCCAGAGTAGGGTAATCGAGAACCAGAGGACACAGGTTTAAGGTGAAGGGGGAAAGATTTAATAGGAATCTGATGGGTAATTTTTCTCACACAAGTGGTGGTGGGTGTATGGAACAAGCTGCCAGAGGAGGTAGTTGAGACAGGGACTATTGCAGTGTTTAAGAAATAATTAGGTACATGGATAGGACAGATTAGAGGGATATGGGCCAAACGCAGGCAGGTGGGACTAGTGTAGATGGGACATGTTGGTCAGTGTGAGCAGGTTGGGCCGAAGGGCCTGTTTCCATGCTGTGTGACCTTGACTATCTATGACACTTTTGAATCCTTCCAATCATCACTGACAATAGCCAAACAGATTATAAATAATAAACCTCATGAGAGAGAGTATGAGGCACAAGAACCTCCTCTTCAAACCCTTTGGTGTACTCACCCATATTCTTCTTCAACACTTATTCTTCATTTCAAATTCAGTTCTATTTTTTTGTCTCCCTTCACTAATCCAATCAAAAACATGGCAAATCTTACCAATGACTTCTCTTTCCTTATCTTCATTCCTACTTCTGGAGTCCCCCAGGGATCTCCTCGGTGTGCTGCTCTAAGGTATAATTATCCTCTGGCCTTGGGCCAATATCCACGTATTTGCTGACAACACCCAGAACTCCCTATCAACAATGCTTTAGTCTCAAAATGCCTGCACAGTGGTGTGTGAGCTGCAGTTACCACCACAGATTCTTGCCATTAATTGTATTCCCTTCAGTAGTAATTGCATTATGTTACAACAAGCAGCTCTTGATCACAAAGCTAAGGTTCGGACCCTATATTCCAACTCCAAATAACTGTTGATCTCTTTCCCATGTATAGTATAAAGTTTAGAAATGCAGCATCGTATTTGGCCCTTTGCTCCACATGCCGACCATTGATCACTCGTTCACACTAGTTCTCTGTTATCCCACTTTCTCATCCACTCCCTACACACTAGGGGAAAAGTGCAGAGGCCAATTAACCTACACACCCACACTTCTTAATCCAGCACTTTGGGTCTTTTTTTTGTAAACCAACATTTTCAGTTCCTTGTGACTCCTAATATTTTCATGTTTAGTTCAGCATTTATTGTTGTCAGATTATTCTTCCAAGAAGTGCATTCAGTTAGTTTTCCTTGTTAGATATGCTTTATAAAAATATAATAACAATTATGATCAATTATTATCACTAACTTCTTAGAAAAACTATTGCGGTTCACAATACCAATACCTCCAATTCCAGGAATTACTTTTACCAGTTACGTATATTACAATAGATCCCTGTGCTGGTGCTGGTGAACCCATCATGACAATAAACTCTCTTGAATCTTGAATCTTGAAAACGATTTCACTATTTTATGCAGATGCTCATATTTCTTCAAAGCAGCTCCACATTACCGTAAAATGTCAATGAGATTTGTGAACCAGATAAAGAGTTCTGGTGCAGAGAAGTAAGACAGTCAACCCCATCTAAAGTTGCATTTTTAAGCATTCAATTGGTAAATTGAGGAGCTTTTGATCAATAACTAATCTTGTTCACCTTGATAGGTGCATTAAAAGTAAACTAGTCTAGTAACCAAGGTACTTATGAAACATAATAGTAATGTGTGCTACATGAAAGGACAAGGTTACCACTATTCACACAACCATGTCACTGTACATGTAATAGCACAGTAAGTAAATAATAGCCCCAAAGGTAATTTTACTGCACCTATTTACTTTAGGAGTTTCCTCTTCACTGTGGCATTTTGGAACAAGGATGAGGTTTGATTCTTAGTGATATTGTGTCAACAGTGAGTTAAGCTGCAACTCTTAGTCTCATCACAACAATGATGGACGCTGCCGTCCTTTCTAGAAGATACATGCAAATAATCTTGTATAGCTCACAAATTAAATCATTGGTCAACGCATCCCACATCTGTGGTGGGGCTCTGTTGGAATTCATGTTCTTTCTATAGAACATAGAATAGTACAGCATAGGAACAGGCATGCCAAGACCATCTCTTATCGACCTGCACATAATCCATATCCCCCCATTCCCGACATATCCATATGCCTATCCAAAAGTCTCTTCAATGCCACTATCATATCTATCTCGACCACAAACCTCAACAGCACGTTCCAGGTGCTCATCATCCTCTGTGTAAAAAGTTACCCCACATACCTCCTTTAAACTGTTCCCCTCTCACCTTGAAGCTATGCTCTCTAATATTAGATTTTTCCATTCTGGGAAAAGGGTTCTGACTGTTTACCTTTTCTAAGGTGCTCATAATTTGATATACTCTGTCAAGATTTAAGTAGTATAAAAGATTGTGCATTGGAGGGGTAAGAAAAGACCAAGAATTCTCCAGGTTTGAAGTCCCAGGCAGGTCATATTGGAAAATTTTACCCAGAAACTAAATCTTTTAGTACCATCTTTCATGTACAAAATGGCAATTTTACCCAGAGTAGATAGTACTTGAAATCAATTGCAGGTTAATTAGAACCCATCAGGAAAATGGATGGACCGAAGGAGATAGAAAACTTAGTGATGTGGTGTCAGCACAACCAGCTTTCCCTCAATGCCAACAAGACAAAGCAGCTAGTTATTGACTTCAGGAAGCGTGATGTAAACAAGTGGAAATGGTTCAGAGCTTCAGGTTCCTTGGCATTAATGTTATGATCCGTGTGGACTAACCATCTAGATGAGACAGCAACGCCTCTACTTTCTCAGGAGACTGGGGAAATTTGGCATGTCTGCAATGACCTGAACAAACTTCAACAGATGCACCAGAGTGAGCATACTGGCAACTTTCTTCACAGCTTGGTTTGAGAACAGCTCTGCCCAATGTAGTCCAGTGTTGTTAATGTAGCCCAGCTTACCACACATACCACACTCCCCACCATTGACTTTTCCCACACTTCCTCGGAAAAGCAGCCAATATAATCAAAGTCTTGTCCACCCTGTCACTCTTTCTTTTCCCTGCTCCCACCAGGCAAATGATGCCGTACTTTGAAAGCATGCATGACTAAATTCAGGAACGACTCCTTCCCCTCTGTTATCAAGCTTCTGAACGGTCCTTCCGTATGTTAGGGCACTGTCTAATTCATCTCTACCCCATTGTGGACATTGCACTTTGTCATAGATAGATAGATAGAATCTTTATTTGCCACACGACCAGGGTTGGTGGTATTTGGGTTGGGTACATGATGGTACACTGCTTTAGTCACATTAACACTAATAACAACACAGATCATAGTAATAAAGTGCATCCATACCACATCACAAATCACAAATCTCACCAACAATACATAGTGCAAAAGAACAGGCAAAGACCATAGACAAGACACTGTATACATCAAAAGTCCTTAGTATTGTCTGTTATTGGAGGGAATTGAGTGTTCTTATTGCTGAGGGGAAGAAACTGTTATTAAAGCGGGTGGATTTTGTAGCAAGTGACCTAAGGCGCCTCCCTGAAGGGAGAGACTGGAAAAGGTGGTTTGCTGGATGGGAGGGGTCCGAGATGATCTTTATTGCCCGTTTTGAGCTACGTTGGAGGTAAATGGTATGGATTGAGGGGAGGGGAGAGTTGATGATCCTAGAGGCCTTGGAGACAATGCGCTGTATTCTGTGTAGTGAGTGACTGTCAGTGTTTCCGTACCAGACTGTGATTGAGGAGGTGATGATGCTTTCAATGATGGATTGATAGAAACGGACCAGGAGGTGTTTGTGGACTTCTTTGCGTGCCCTTCCCAGATGAATTCTTTGCGTGCCCTTCCCAGATGAAGATCTACTATCATTCAATACAATCTCTCTTTTAAATCTCTTTTCTACCTATAAATCTACTTCCATTTCTTAGTGCTCTGATGACATTTTCCCCTTTGCTCTACCTATCGTACTTGAATTCAACTTAATTGTATTTACCACAGTATTATCTGATCTGATTGGAAAGCATGCAAAATAAAGCTTCTCACTGTACCTGGTACACATAATGAACCTAAACCTAGACATGACATCACCAATTTACCTTTGGTAGACGTATCTGCCTGCAATAGCATTGACAATGACTGGTGGAGAAATAGCCTCGTCTTCACAACACGAACACCTACCAAATAGGATAGACACAGGACAGATCCAGCTGCTGAAAACTGGGCATCCAAGATGTGTGTGTGGCAGCCACAGAAACTCACACCTCGATCGACATCCCCAGAGCCAAGCATCATCCTCCTGACATCCCCAGAGCCAAGCATCATTATCCTGGGCGTGCACATCTCTGAAGATCTCTCCTGGTCCCAGATCACTGATGCAATCATAAAGTAAGCACATCAGCGCTTCCACTTCCTGAGAAGATTACGGAGAGTCGGTATGTCAAGGAGGACTCTCTCGAACTTCTACAGGTGCACAGTAGAGAGCATGCTTGCATCAGGAGCGGAAAAGACTGCAAAAAGTAGTAAACACTGCCCAGTCCACCATCGGCTCTGACCTCCCCACCATCGAGGGGATCTATCGCAGTCGCTGCCTCAAAAAGGCTGCCAGCATCATCAAGGACCCCCACACCATCCTGGCCACAGGCTCATCTCTCTGCTGCCATCAGGTAGAAGGTACAGGAGCCTGAAATCTGCAACATCCAGGTTCAGGAACAGCTTCTTCCCCACAGCCATCAGACTATTAAACACAACTTCAAACAAACTCTGAACTATAACAGCCTATTGCACTTTATCTGTTTATTTATGTGTGTGTATATATATATATATATATATATATATATATATATATTCTATGGTATATGGACACACTGATCTGATCTGTATTTATGCCTGCAATATTCTGCTGTGCTGCAGCAAGCAAGAATTTCATTGTCCTATCTGGGACACATGACAATAAACTCTCTTGACTTGACTCTTGATTTGACTTGATCTGCCATCACAGCCAAGCCGGGAGTGCAATGAGAAGTTCAAAGGCATGTTGGTACTGGCACCCAAGGTAGTCGCAGACTGAGGTGCAGATCTGGTGAAGATGCAGTACAGGATATGAGTGCTGAACAGCAAAAACAGCATATAATAGATAGTGCCAAGCAATCGGGTAACCTAATGGATTAGATGGCAGCAATGCAGCCATTCTACATCTAGTTAATGGGAGGAGAATGTTTCAAGAATTTCTCAATCCTCAGTGATGGTGAGAAAGTATACTTGCAGTACCAAACACAGTGGACAAATATAGAAAACAGTGGTAGAATACAGAGCACCAAATATGGTGGAAATTTACAAAAAATCAGCTTATTCAGGGCCGTATCTGACCTATCAGCAGGGAGTCATTTGTTTCTCAGCATATGACCTTTCGGAGTAGCCTGCTACTGTTGTTATACTTGCCAGCAACACTCAGCTCCAGAGCCTTGGTAAAATATGGGCTAGAGGGCCTACTTCCAGAGATGAGTTGAGAGTGACAGCTTGTGACATTAAGCAGCATTTGACTAAATGTGGCATTATAGGGTCCTGGTACAATGGACGTCAATGGTACCAAGAGGAAAACACTCCAATGCTCAAGAAGGAACTGCAGATGCTGGTGTTGGATCTTTGATGATATTACAGTATCTGCTCTTTTCAAGGCCGCAACTCCTGTAGATCCTATCGATCGTTGAGAGGTTGGTAACCGTGATGAACGGACAACGTCTACCACTTTCTGCAGTCTCCATCCCTGGCTAAGTTGAGTGTAATAGAGGAGAAGCAAAATCTTTTAAATATAGTAAATTAAAAGGATATGGAAAAAGAGCAAAAATTAATGGAATGACAAAATATTCCATTGTAAAGGAGTGATGGGATGAATATTTAGTTTCCCCGCTGTGAGATTATGTTATCTTCATGATGTCTGAATAATACTATCCAGAGTGCAAATATCGTTCCAGCATTGGTTCTACTACATATTAAAGTCACACAAAATACATTATTTGGTTTGCTTTCTTTCAATTGATTTAGCTGAGCATAGCATGCTAATTTTTTCAGTTGCACCTATTTCTTACCAGGATGTAACATTCTGTTTTCCATTTGCACAGCAGAATTAACTTGACATCTGTTTGTGTGAAGATGTCAGCAAAGGGGAGAGCAGCCACAGAGGAGCCTGCTCAGTATTCAGCAGTGTAGAAAGAATCCTGGTCCCCAGGTCATTTCATCGTATGTTTATTGACGTTTCCTGACATCTTTTGCAGTGTGTGCTTACCTCTGCTGTCAAAATTATTTGCAAACTGATTTCACGTGCCATGTGTCACCACCTACCCGCGAGTGAAACACAAAGGTGATTTATGTGAGAAAATTGAAAAAAAAATGCAGTCTTGAGGATTGTTATCTCTGGATTACTCCTGGAACCACATGAGAATAGAAGGGTAGGGCAGATGAATGCGTGTCTGAAGAGCAGGTGCAGGCAGTAGAGATACACTTTCTTGATTCATTGGAATCTCTTTTGGGGAGAAATTACCTGTACAAGAGCGACAGGTTGCACCTGAACTCAAGGGCAACAAATAAACTTTAGACTTTAGAGATAAAGCATGGAAGCAGGCCCTTCGGCTCACCGAGTCCACGCTGACCCTATACACTAGCACTATCCAACACAGTAAGGCCAATTAACAATTTACAGATGCCAATTAAACTACAAACCCGTTCGTCTTTGGAGTGTGGGAGGAACCTGGAGCACCCGGAGAAAACCCACGCATTCACAGGGAGAACGTACAAATTCCACACAGACAGCACCCATAGTCAGGAGCGAACCCAGGTTTCTGGCGCTGTAGGCAGCAACTCTATCGCTGCTCCACTATGCCATCCCGAGCAAGGAGATTAGCTTGAATCGTATGTCAGTGAGGTGAGATCCAGAGTAGTAGTGCAATGGACAAGGAAGCTGAGGTTTCGGCAAGCAAATCCAGTAGGCATGGCAGGGAGGGGCAGGACAGAGAGTGAAGCAGTTCTGATAGGCCAACTAAATATATTTTAATACAATAGACCCTGTCAGATAAAGCAAATGAACTCGGGCCATGGATAGTCACATGGGATTGAGATATTACAGCTACTGTAGAAAACTATTTGAGGGATGGGCAAGACTGGTGGCTCAGTGTTCCGAGGTACAGAATTTTTCAGCGTGATAGAGGGAGAGGTAATAGAGGAGGGGGAGTTGCTACATTCATTGGTGGGAACATCACAGCAATACTTGAAAAGGATATTCCAGGTTATGTATCAAACTCAGAAATGAGGAAAGGATAATCTCTTAGATGGGATTACACTGTAGGCCCTCCAACAGTTGGAATTGGGGGAGTAAATACTGAATGTAGAGAAATTGCAGAAAGCTGAAGGAATAATTGCTTTTATTGGAAGTGATTTTAATATGACGGGAACTCCCATAATGCTGAGGGATTAGATGGGGTGGAATTGGTTAAGTGTGTCCAGGAAAGTTTTATATGGAGAAGGCCCAACTAGAGAAGAGTCTACACATTAAGAAATGATTCGTACTGATTCTTGATTAGTACAGGTGTCAGGGGTTATGGGGAGAAGGTAGGAGAATGGGGTTAGGAGGGAGAGATAGATCAGCCATGTTTGAATGGCGGAGTAGACTTGATGGGCCGAATGGCCATAATTCTGCTCCTATCACTTATGATCTTATGATCATATGAAATGAGGAGGCTGGGCAAGTAGATGGTGTCTCAGTAAGGACCAGCATTTTAGGACCAGCGACCATAATTCTATCAGTTTAAAATGAGTTATTGAAAAAGATAGGACTGGTCCACAAGGTAAGGTCCTGAATTGGAAGATTTAATGAAGCCAATTAACCTGCAAACCCACATGTCTCTGGTACATGGGGTGAAAACTGAAGCACCTGGATGAAACCCATGGGGTCACACTGAGAACATGCAAACTCCACACAGAGAGCACCCAAGATTAGGATTGAACCTGGGTCTCTGGTGCTGTGCAGCAGCAATTCATTCAGCAGTATCTCTGAGACACCCCACATTAGGTTTGGAGCAAAGCTAATTGTTGACATTTCTGGGCATCAAAGAGGTTAATTGGGAGAGGTTGTTAGCAGATAAAGGGACATCTGGCAAGTAGAAGGTTTTTCGATGTGAGGTAGGTAGAGTTCAGGGCCAGCATGTTCCTCGGTAAAGGAAGGGTAAAGCTGGCAGGATTAGAGAACCTTGGTTGACAAGGATATTAAGGTGTAAAAAGAAACTGCAGATGCTGGTTTACCCCGAAGACAGACACAAAATGCTGGAGAAACTCAGCGGGACAGGCAGCATCTCTGGAGATAAGGAATGGGTGACGTTTCTGGGTGAGACCCTTCTTCGCACAATGGTCTATTGTCGACTGTGGAAGACATGATGACGAAGGGCTATGAACAGCGAAACTAGCAAGACAACAGTGAAACTAGCAGTATGACTCGGGTGGGCGGGGGGGGGGGGGGGGACAGAGAGACAGGGAATTAGGTATATATAGGCAGTTGGGATGAAATAAATCCCTTGAGGAATATAAGATTTAGAAGTACACTTAGGAAGAAAACTAGGAGGGCGAAAAGGAGACATGTGATATCCCTCACAGATAAGGTAAAGGAGAATCCTGAAAGATTTTACAAGTGTATTAAGACCTAAAGAGTAACTAGGGATAGTGTAGGCATCTCAACTGTGGTTGTCAATGTGTGGAGCCCCAGGAAATGAGTGAGGTCTTATATGAATACTTCAGGTCTTTGTATTAACCATAGAGAAGGTAGTGGACCATGGAAGAAGCTAGTGAAATCAGTGAAGAGATCCTGAAACATTAACATCTTGATAGAAGAGGTGATTACAATCTTGAAGCACATAAAGTCCCTGGAGCTTCTCCAAGTATGTCCAAGGATGCTGAGGGAAGCAACTGGAAAGCAGTGACAGGATCTGTCAAAGTCAGCATGGATTTATTTTTTTTATTTTTTTTATTTTTTATTTTTTAGAAGTACGGTAGATTACAGTAATGTACAACACGTATATATTAATACATTTTTTGTACCGCTTCACTTTTTTAAACTTTAAGAAAGAAAAAGAAAGAAGTAAGAAAAGTGAAGAAAGTGCGCAAAGGTTGTGAAGTGCAAAAGAGTGTTGGGAAAAGAAAGCCCCTTAGAAAAGAGGTTAGAGAAGGAAGTAAAGTTAGAAAATAGACCCTAGAAAAAAAAAAGAGAAAGAAAGAAGGAACAATCGCTCTATTATAACTCTTATACCATACTTCATAGAGAAGGAACTACCAACCAAGTCTGTTTTTATTTTACCTCCCATTACCAGGTCCAGATACCTTTTGTTTATTTATTTGTTTTTCTAAATTACTATGCACCTCATGCTTGTAATAGGTCCAAAAACGTAGACCACGTCTTTTGAAATTGATCTACTTTGCCTACTAGGAGGAATCTCATCTCTTCCAGATGTAATGTTTCCAACATATTTGATGTCCACATTTTTATTGTTGGTGTGGTCGCATTTTTCCAGAATTTAAGTATAAGCTTTTTTCCCATTATTAGCCCATAATTGAGTAAATTCTTCTGATACACGTTTAATTCAGGAATACCTTCCGATATTCCAAAAATAATCCATTCTGGTTTTGGTACCAGTTTTATTTTGATTAATTTTGAAAAAATATCAAATATTTCAAACCAGAATTTTTGGATTTTTGTACAAAAAACAAAAGAATGTGCTATGGTAGCTTCTTGACATATACATTTATCACAGATTGGTGAGACGTTAGGAAAGATTTTATTTAGTTTGGTTTTTGAATAATATAATCTATGTAATGTTTTAAATTGGATAAGCGTATGTCGTACGTTGATCGAGCATTTATGCACCTGTAATAAATGATTATCCCAACTCTCTTTTGAAATTTTTATACCTAGATCTTGTTCCCAATCTCTTCTAATTCCATCTGTTGTGGGTATTTCTATATTTAAGATGATATTATATAAGTATGATATTAAATTAACTGATTCCGCCTTTGTCTTCATTGCTTCATCTAGTGAGTCGGAAGGCATATTATAATAATCTTTTGTGTGTGTTTTCAAATAGTCACAGATTTGTATATATTTAAAATATTGATTATTTTTCAAATTATATTTCAGTTGTAGTTGTTGGAATGATAGTAATTTTTCTAATTCATACAGATCTTCGAGCGTTTTAATTCCCATTCTTTCCCATTGTATAAATGCTTTATCTATGATTGAAGGTTTAAACGATGGGTTATTGACTATTGGTATTAAGAGAGATAGGTTTCTTAATTTTAGATTCTGTTTTATTTGCTTCCATGTTCTAATAGTGCTATATATAATTGGATTTTTATTATAATTTTTATTATTCAAATTTATTGGAGAGAGAATAATCGCTCCTATATTATTCGGGGAGCAATCCCCTTTTTCCATTATAATCCAGTCCACCTGCTGGGCAGAATTGTCCAGCAGGTGAATCATATTTTTAATATTTACTGCCCAGTTATAATACATAAAGTTAGGGAGCGCTAGACCCCCCAACTCTTTTCGTTTGTTAAGGTGTGTTCTTTGTATTCTGTGGGATTTGTAATCCCATATAAAATTTGTAATGTCTGAGTCCAGTTTTTTGAAAAACTTTTTTGGGAGATATATAGGTATTGATTGAAATAGGTAAAGGATTTGTGGTAAGAAAATCATTTTTATAGCATTTATCCTACCTATTAAGGACATCGGAAGTGTTTTCCAAAATTTAATCAGATTATTTAATTTCTTAAGTAGGGGATTATAATTAGCTTTAAACATATCATGGTAATTTCTAGTAATCTCAATTCCTAAATATTTGAATTTTTCCATAGCTATTTTAAAAGGGAATTTCCTGAGATGTGTTGAGTCTTTTGGTTTAATCGACATAATTTCACTTTTGTTCCAGTTTATTCTATATCCTGAAAAGGATCCAAAGTCCTCAATTAAGTTTAATATATTTGGTATACTAATTTGTGGTTTTGTGATGTACAGTAGTACATCATCAGCATATAGGGATAGTTTATTGTTTGAATATTTTGTGTTATAACCGTGAATATTCGAGTGTGTTCTTATTTTTTCAGCAAGGGGTTCAATTACCAAAGCAAATAACAGCGGTGATAGTGAACATCCTTGTCTGTTGCCCCTAGATAATTCGAATTTTGAAGATAATATATTATTAGTTAGTATTCTAGCCGTAGGTTTGTTATATAGTAGTTTTATCCATGCAATAAAGTTTTCTCCCAATTGGAATTTTTGCAATACTTTGATCATATAGTCCCATTCTACTTGATCAAACGCTTTTTCTGCGTCCAGTGAGATGATAGCTAACTCTTGGTCATAAGATTTATGTGAATGCATTATGTTAAGCAAACGTCTCAAATTATTAAATGAGTGTCTCTTAGGTATAAATCCTGTTTGATCCTCATGTATTAGTCTACTAACATACTTGCTTAATCTATTGGCTAATGTTTTTGCTATTATTTTCTGATCCGTATTTAACAAAGCAATAGCTCTATATGATCCTGGTTCTTCTATATTTTTATCTTTTTTAAGTATTAATATGATCGTTGATTCCGCTAGTGTTTCAGGTAGGTTTTGCTCTTTATAAGCATATGTATACATTTTTTGTAATCGTGGAGTAACTATATCATAAAAAGATTTATAAAATTCATTACTGAATCCGTCTGGTCCTGGTGTTTTTCCATTTTTTAGTGTTTTTATTGTGTCTTCTATCTCCTTAGAAGTAATTTGTGCTCCCAGTTCCTCTTGTTCCCTGCGTTCTAATTGTGGTAGATTACAATTATCTAAAAATTCTGAGATTTTATTATTGTCTATTGACGTTTTAGATGTGTATAGATTCTGGTAAAATTGAGCAAATCTTTTATTAATATCCTTGGGTAGTGTTAATACTTCCCCTCTATCTGATTTGATCTTTAATATTGCATTCTCTTTTTCCCGTTTTTTAAGTTGTCGTGCTAGAAGTTTGTGGGGTTTGTCCCCGAATTCGAAGTGTTCTTGTTTTGTGATTTGAAATAATGTTATAACTTTCTCTGACAGTAGTTTATTTAACTGAAATTTCAGTAGTAGTATTTTATTATGTTTATCCATAGTTGGGTCTTTAGCATTATCTATATCTAACTGTTTTATTTGATCTTCTAAGTGTCTTTGTTCATTCTTATTCTTTTTATTTTGATAAGCTTGAAATGAAATAATGACTCCTCTTATAAATGCTTTGAAGGATTCCCATAATAACGTGGGGGATATCTCTGGTGTATCATTTAACTCAAAAAATAGATCCATCTGTTTTTTTAGATAGATACTCCCTTGAGGGTCTTTTAAAATTTGTGAGTTAAACCTCCAGAACGGTTTATTCATAGACATTCCTTCTAGTTTTAGAACAAAAGTTAACGGAGAATGATCTGAGATCGCATTAATATGATATTTAGGATTCAGAGATTGCGAAATTAATTTTGTATCCACTAGAAAATAGTCTATCCGTGAATATGTTTTATGCACCATTGAATAAAACGAGTAATCCCTTCCCGTCGGGTTTGCAATCCTCCATACATCTGTTATATTTGTGTTTTCCATATATGTGTGTAAGAGTTCACTGGTTTTAGATTTCGTCTGACCTTTTTGTTTTTGCATCGATTTATCTAAATAAGGATCTAAAACACAATTAAAATCTCCTCCGATTATAACATTTTGATAATTAGATTCTGCAATTATATTCAGAATTTTATTAAAAAATTGAGGGTTATCAAAGTTGGGCGCATATATGTTTACCAGCGTAATTGGCATATTATTGATCTCCCCTGCTACTATAAGATATCTCCCTTCCTTATCTAAAATAGTGTTCTTTGATTTAAATGGAATTCCTTTACGAATAATAATTGCAGTACCTCTAGATTTGGAGGTAAATGAAGAGTGAAATGTTTGGCCTATCCAGTTCGCCCTCAGTCTTGTCTGATCTTGCTGTTTAAGATGTGTTTCCTGTAGAAACGCTATGTCCGTGTTGTATGATTTCAACTGAGCTAGTATCTTGCCCCTTTTAATAGGTTCATTAATCCCCCTTATATTCCAACTACATAATGTGATTCCTCCTATTTTCTTTTGATTGTCGTCATGCATTTTTACCAATTTTAATGACCTTAATTATTGTGGTGCGTTCATACCTCCGGACTCTGGTTATTTTGGGAGTATTTCTATTATAGACTTCCTTGGTAGTTCTCCTGCGCGATTGTCCTTGAAGAAAAAACACACAGATGTGACATATTGTGATTAAAAAAAATATATATAAATCAAATAAATTTACGGTGTCTAAAATTTCAACACCGTAGTGAGTGGCCCACTCGTCTGTGGGGTACGACATCCATAACGCTTCCGGCGTAGTTGGTATAAAGTTAGCCCCGCTGTATTTATTACCCAAAATCTATGGGGTCATTACCGTTTCCAATTCAGTTCTATTTCACCCAGTTACAATTTATATATATGTCAATTGTATTCGATTCCATATCCTACTCACTCTTTATCTCTTAACTATTTTAAAATGAATTTAGTATTGTTAAAGTGAGCGGTTTACTGAGTGGATTAACCGGAGTCAGGTTCCTGGAATTGTGCCAGGTGTCTGATCTCCTCTCCTCTCCACGAGCTGCGAACATAGGTGATAACTGCTGTCTGCGTTATGACGCAGGCACCACAGTTTTATCAGTTTCAAATATTATTTCTATATTAGTATTGTTAATTATTAATTATGATTAATTCTCAGCATTTTGTAAAACTATATAAGCCGTATATATTTTTCATATCAACCTCGAGTGTATATTATCTCTTAACTATTTTAAATTGATTTTAATATTGTTAAAAATGAGCTGTTCGCTGGAAGGGTTAACGGGAGTCTGGCTCCTGGAGTTATGCCAGGTACCCGGTCTCCCCCTCCCTCCACTCTCGAGCTGCATAGCACTTGCTGTTATCTGCTAAACAGAGCAGACTGCACATTTTTTATCTATGGATTTATGAAGAGGAAATCATGCTTGACTAATCTTCTGGAATTTTTTGAGGATGTAACAAGTAGAATGGATAAGGGAGAGCCAGTGGATGTGGTGTATCTGAACTTTCAAAAAGCCTTTGACAAGGTCCCACACAAGAGATTGGTGTGCAGATTTAGAGCACGTGGCGTTGGTGGTAGGGTAGAGAACTGGTTGGCAGATAGGAAGCAAAGAGTAGGAATTAATGGGTCTTTTCAGAATGGCAGGCAGTGTAGAGTGGGGTGCCGCAAGGCTCGCTGCTGGGACCCCAGTTATTTACAATATATATTAATAATTTAGACAAGGGAATAAAATGTGACATCTCCAAGTTTGCAGATGACAAAAAGCTGGGTGGCAGTGTACGCTGCGATGAGGATGCTATGAGGCTGCAGGGTGACTTGGATAGGTTGGGTGAGTGGACAGATGCATGACAAATGCTGTATAATATGGATAAATGTGAGATTATCCACTTTGGTGGCAAGAACAGGAAGGCAGATTATTATCTGGTGTCAGATTAGGAAAAGGGGAGGTGCAACGAGACCTGGGTGTGCTTGTATATCAGTCACTGAAAGTAAGCAGGCAATGAAAAGAAAGCTAATGGCATGTTGGCCTTCATTGCAAGAGGATTTGAGTTTAGGAGCAAGAAGGTCCTACTGCAGTTGAACAGGGCCCTGGTGAGACCGCACCTGGAGTATTGTGTGCAATTTTGGTCTCCTAATTTGAGGAAGGATATTATTGCTATTGAGGGAGTGCAGCGTAGGTTCACCAGGTTAATTCCAGGGATGGCGGGACTGACATATGATGAAAAATAGGTCGACCAATTGACTGGGCTTGTATTCACTGGAATGATGAGAGGAGATCTTGTAGAAACATATAAAATTCTTATAGGATTGGACATGCTAGATGCAGGAAAAACGTTCCCCATGTTGGGGGAGTCCAGAACCAGGGGTCACAGTTTAAGAATAAGGGGTAGGCCATTTAGGACTGAGATGAGGAAAAACTTCTTCACCCAGAGAGTTGTGAATCTCTGCCACAGAAGGCGGTGGAGGCCAATTCACTGGATGTTTTCAAGAGAGAGTTAGATTTAGCTCTTAGGGCTAAAGGAATTAAGGGATATGGGGAAAAAGCCGGAATGGGGTACTGATTTTAGATGATCAGCAATGATCATAATGAATGGCAGGTACACAAAAATGCTGGAGAAACTCAGCGGGTGCAGCAGCATCTATGGAGCGAAGGAAATAGGTAACGTTTCGGGCCGAAACCCTTCTTCAGACCCTTCTTCATAATGAATGGCAGTGCTGGCTCTAAAGGCTGAATGGTTCCTGCACCTACTTTTCTATGTATTCTACATTTTCTAAATGAAAATAATTGCTGAGGCCCTGACAACATTTTTTATATTTTTTGCCCTTGGATGAGGTACCAGAAGACTGGAGGATGACTAACGTTGTACCTTTATTGAGGAAGGGCTGCCAGGACAATACAGGGAAATCCACTGTTTCCCCAATCCACTGTTCGTATCCATATATTCCCTTGTTATCACCTATTCTACAGTCAACAATAGACCATTGTGGGCTCTACCTTTCCTTGATCATCGATGCCGGCTCTGATTTGTTCTGAACCTTTTCATACCTCTAGTTCCCTCCCCCTGTCTCTCTATCTGCAAAAGGGTCTCGAACCGAAACATCATCTATTACTATTCTCAAGAGATGCTGCCTGATCCACTGAGTTACTCCAGCATTTTGAGTCTATCTATAGGGTATTACCAGCCAGGGAGTTTTTCATCAATGTTGGGAAAGTTGCTGGAGAGATTTCGGTGAGGCAGGATTTATGTGCATTTGTAAAATCAAGGACTGAATTATGATTGTCAACATGACTATGTGTAACAATAGACAATAGGCAATAGGCAATAGGTGCAGGAGCAGGCCATTCGATCCTTCGAGACAGCACCGGCATTCTATATGATCATGGCTGATCATCCCCAATCAGTACCCCGTTCCTGCCATCTTGCCATATCCCCAGACTCTTTAAGAGCTCTATCTAACTCTCTCTTGAAAGCATCGAGAGAATTGGCCTCCACTGCATTCTGAGGAAGAGAATTCCACAGATTCACAATTCTCTGGGTGAAAAAGTTTGTCCTCATCTTTGTTCTAAATGGCCTATCCCTTATTCTTAAACTGTGGCCCCTGGTTCTGGATTCCCCTAACATCGGAAACATGTTTCCTGCCCCTAGCGTGTCCAATCCCTTAATGATCTTATCTGTTTCAATAAGATCACCTCTCCTCCTTCTAAATTCCAGAGTATACAAGCCCAGCCACTCCATCAACATATGACAGTCCCGCTATCCCGGGGATTAACCTTGTGAACCTACGCTACACTCCCTCAATAGCAAGAATATCCTTCCTCAAATTTGAAGACCAAAACTGCACACAATACTCCAGGTGTGGTTTCACTGGGGCCCTGTACAACAGCAGAAGGGCCTCTTTGCTCCTATACTAAACTCCTCTTGTTATGAAGGCCAACATGCCATTAGCTTTCTTCACTGTCTACTGTACCTGCATGCTTACTTTCAGTGACTGATGAATAAGAACCCCCAGATCTCGTTGTACTTCCCCTTTTCACAACTTGACACCATTCAGATAATAATCTGCCTTCCTGGTTTTGCAACCAAAGTGGATAACCTCACATTTATCCACATTAAACTGCATCTACCACTCACCCAACCTGTTCAAGTCACCCTGCACCCTCAAAGCATCCTCCTCACAGTTCACACTGCCACCCAGCTTTGTGTCATCTGCAAATATGCTAATGTTACTTTGAATCCCTTCATCCAAATCATTGATGTATATAAGTAAGTAAGTAAGTAAGTAAGTAAGTAAGTAAGTTTATTGGCCAAGTATTCACATACAAGGAATTTGCCTTGGTGCTCCACCCACAAGTAACAACATGACGTACAGTGACAGTTACGAATGACTCAGAAAACATTAAACATTAATAATAATAAAACATTAATCATAAAACACCATTGATCAAGCATGTGAACCAACAAAATACCAGATCAAAGGGAAGCTACAGATTTTTGGCTGTTGAGTAGAGCAACTACTCGTGGTAAAAAACTGTTTTTATTTCTGGCTGTGGCAGCTTTGACAATCCGAAGTCGCCTTCCAGAGGGAAGTGATTCAAAGAGTTTATGGCCAGGGTGAGAGGGGTCAGAGATTATCTTGCCCGCTCGCTTCCTGGCCCTTGCAGTGTACAGTTCATCAATGGAGGGAAGGTTGCAGCCAATAATCTTCTCTGCTGACGCTGCAGCCTCCAGGTGTCGTGCTTGGTGGCTGAGCCAAACCAGACCATGATGGAGAAGGTGAGAACAGACTCTACAATGGCTGTGTAGAATTGGACCATCATTGCCTGTGGCAGATTGTGATTCCTCAGCTGCCGTAGGAAGTACATCCTCTGCTGTGCCTTTTTGACTGTGGAGTCGATGGTAGCCCCCCACTTAAGGTCCTTGGAGATGATGGTTCCCAGGAACTTAAAAGACTCCACAGATGTGACTGTGGTGTTGTTGATGGTGAGTTGGGTGAGGGGAGGGGGAGCTCTCCTAAAGTCTACAATGAATTTCACTGTCTTAAGAACATTGAGCCCCAGGTTGTTGCGATGGCACCAGGACGCCAGCTGTGACACTTCCTGTCTGTAGGCAGATTCTTCCCTATCCTGGATCAGTCCAATCAGGGTTGTGTCGTCGGCCAGGGACGCCAGCAGGGAGTTTGTGATATTTTTCAGCTTGGCCAGCACAAGCCTTTCGAGTTTCTTCATGACTACAGAGGTCAGTGCAACAGGCCTGTAGTCATTAAGACAAGTAATCCTTGCCTTTTTGGGTACAGAGACAATAGTGGAGACTTTGAAGCAGGCAGGGACAGTATATGTTTGCAGGGACTGATGTCTGTATCTAGTAAATAGCTGCGGACTCCCAGGACCAAGCCTTGCGGTATCCCACTAGTCACTGCCTGCCATTCTGAAAGGAACCCGTTAATCCTACACTTTGTTTCCTGTCTACCAACCAATTTTCTATCCATGTCAGCACTCGACCTCCAATACCATGTGCTCTAATTTTGTCCACTGATCTCCTATGTAGGACCTGATCAAATGCTTTCTGAAAGTCCAGATACACTACACCCACTGGCTCTCCCTTGTCCATTTTCCTAGTTACATCCTCAAAAAATTCCAGAAGATTAGTCAAGCATGATTTCCTCTTGGTAAATCCATGCTGACTCGGACCGATCCTGTTACTGCTATCTAAATGTGCCGCTATTTCATCTTTTATAATTGACTCCAGCATCTTCCCCACCACCAATGCCAGGCTATAATTCCCTTTTTTCTCTTTCCCTCCTTTCTTAAAAAGTGGGATAACATTAGCTACCCTCCAATCCACAGGAACTGATCCTGTGTGCGAAATCTGGCCTCACAAATTTGAAGAGATGACCAAGAGTTGGGCCAGAGCAGGGTGGAAGATATTGGTTACATGGAATGATCTGCCAGAAGAAGTGGTAGAACCAATTACAAGATATTTGGACAGGTACATTGATAGGAAAGGTTTAGAGTGATATGGGTCTAATGCAGGCAAATTGGACTAGCTCAGATAGGCATGTTAGTCATCATGGATGAGTTGGTTTCCATACTGTACAAATCGATGACTCAACAACCCTGAACTTTGATAAACTTCTGTGAATGATTTTATTCTTGTATTTCCAGTGAAGTTTAATCTCGTCTGATAATTGTGGAACATTCTAAGATTGACTGTACAGTTTCCTCATATTTATCGAATTACAACTGGTTCCAAGGAATTGATTATGGTAAAGATATTCACAAGTATGGAGGAGGAGGAGGAGGAGGGGGGAGGAGGGGGGAGGAGGGGGGAGGAGGGGGGAGGAGGAGGAGGAGGAGGAGGAGGAGGAGGAGGAGGAGGAGGAGGAGGAGGAGGAGGAGGAGGAGGAGGAGGAGGAGGAGGAGGAGGAGAAAAAAAAATGTTTAACAAAGAACTGCAGATGCTGGAAAATCGAAGGTTGCCAAAAATGCTGCAGAAACTCAGCGGGTGAGGCAGCATCTACGGAGCAAAGGAAATAGGCAACGTTACTTCACTTCTTCAGAAGAAGGGTTTCGGCCCCAAACGTTGCCTTCGCTCCATAGATGCTGCCTCACCAGAAGAAGAGGTAAGTTTAGTTTAGAGATACAGCATAAAAACAGGCCATTTGGCCCACCGGCCACCAATCACTCATATACTAGCTCTATCCTATACACTAGTGACCATTTACAGAGGCCAATTAACTTACAAACCAGCACGTCATTGGAATGTGGGAGGAAACCAGAGCACGCCATAGGAAAATACAGTGGTCACAGATAGAATGTGCAAACTCCGTACAGACAGCACCCAGGGTTGAATTGAACCCGGGTCTCTGGTGCTCTCAGGCAGCGACTCTAACGCTGCACCTCTGTACCACCGACAAACCATGCTCCACAATAATTCTCAACTCCCAGTGCCACACCCTATACTTCACAACTGTTTGGCCAAATTGTGCCCTAACCCCATTTACAAGTTTACTGATGACACCACTGTAGTGGATCAGAACTAAAACAATGACAAAACAGAGGAGAAGAACAAGATAGGGAGCTTTGTAACATGGTGTCAAGACTACAATCTCTGCCTGAATACCAACAAAATGAGGGAGGTGGACAAAAATGCTGGAGAAACTCAGCGGGTGAGGCAGCATCTATGGAGCGAAGGAAATAGGCAATGTTTCGGGTCGAGACCCTTCTTCAGACTGCTGAGTTTCTCCAGCATTTTTGTCTATCTTCGATTTTCCAGCATCTGCAGTTCTTTCTTAAACAAAATGAGGGAGCTCGTCATGTGGTGTTTTGCTGTGAGCAGCGACAGATCAATGCAGTCCAATCTTTCCAAACTTTGCAACACCCCATCCCAAACATGCATCACATTATCTACTTTCCAAGAATCCCCAGCCCTGCCTGTACCCAATCTGCCCAAACTTGCACTTGACTGGCTTCTCACGCAACTGAGCACAGACTCTGACTTTCGCAGCTCCTTTTTTGTTCCCAAACCTGCTCTCCTTATGCAACTCAGGCCCTGGTGCTCTTCCAATGAAGGACTTTTTAAGCCAAGAAATGTTACAGGCACACCTCTAGGAGTAGTCGGATGTGAGACCTTGAATAGCCCTGGCCACCAAACGTCGGTCAAGAAATACTGAAACAGTAAATAAAAGTTTAAAAACTGCAGATGCTGTAAATTAGAAATGAAAACAGAAAACAAGAGAAACACTCAGCCAAACAGGCAGCATCTGTGGAAAGAAAGATGAGGGACAAAAGGTCTTCGACCTGAAACATTAACTCTGTTTCTCTTTCTCTAGATGCAGCCCAGCCTGAGTGTTTCGTGGATTGTCCCACCAGCTAAGTGTGGGGGTGGAGCAGAGAGGGGTGGGGGAAAAACAACCAGATGGGTAAAGTTTAGGTTCAGGGGAGTTAGCCACTCTGAGGCAGAGATACCAATTTGGTGGTGTGGGTCTTTTGTCTCCTTTTCACCTCTGTTCTTTGGCACATACTCCACCTATCTCCCAGTCACACCCCCCTGCCTGATGTGGGGGATGCCATGTGTCAACTGGCAGAGAGGGTGGCACCTCATGAGCAGCTTGCAGTGGGTGACACTGTATCGCAGTTAGTTGAGCTGCTGCCTCACAGCTCCAGTGACACGGGTTCAATCCTAACCTCTGGTACCATCTCCCGTGGAGTTTGCAAGTTCGCTCCGTGACAATGTGGGTTTCTTCTGGGTGCTCTGGTCACCAAATATGAGTCCGAGGTTTATCACTAGAGCTAGACCAGGTTTTCATCATGATTCCTATTAGTGGTGTTCCTTAATGCTGGACTGATTGATGTTAAGGATAGTTCAGCTGTTTTGTCCATGTTTGGATCAATGGTGTAATGACAAGTGGCCTCAGCAGAATATAAACAGAGCATCAGTGAGTAGATTATCGTTTAGTCTATGAAGCTGTATTCTTCTTCTTATTTTCTGGTGGTCATTTGATACAATAGCGTGGCTTACTGGACTATCTCAGAGAGGAGTAAAAAGTTGAACATATTGCTATAGATTGGAAATAACAAGCAACAAGTAAAGAAAGCTGATTGCCTTTGCTAAAGGGAATTAATGAAATGGAGATTTTGCAACAATTCACTAGTTTCATGGCCACCAATAGTGACGATAGTTTATGTGGAATGAACTAGGTTGGATCCTGAGCACCAGCTCTCTCACCACCAGAACACCAGACCCACTGCCAGAGAAAGGTTCAGTGTCATTAATTAAGTTTCACCCGAAAGACATGGGCTACTCTCCAGTCCATTGGAGCCAATCCAGGGTCAACAAGCAAGAGAATAAAACTGCTTGAGTGGCTCTCATTGGAACATTCCCTCTTTTCTCTAAGCACCCAAATAATAGGCATAATCAGGGAATTATTAATTTATAAAAAGTTGAAACAGTTCATGGACTTTCCTCTTTGTTTCTTAGACTGACAATAGGGTTTAGGTTGTCCAAGCAACGGTTGGAGTTTTCCATTTAAAAAGGAACAACCATTCACATGTTTGTTACAGAAGCATAACTCAAGGTGCCTTAGAATGGAATATGAAACACCAAGTAAGAATTGTCGATGGTCAGGAAAATATGACATTTAGCATAAGTAACCCAGAACTATGAGGTTGACTAGTTGAAGGGCTGAAGACTCTGCCACCAGCCATTGAGTTACAGAAGTGGATATTATCATAGGCTGTCATCTGAGAACTGCTGATGCATCCAGAGATGTAAGTATCCACACATGTAGAACCAGATGGATGAGCATTTTGAAGGCAACATATTGTTACGTTCTTATGGAAGAAGGAAAAGACGAAGGTGAGCCACACAGAACTAACAGGAGTGCAGACCCTTGTGTTTGTAATGGGATATTATCCGCACACCTCCACAGTTCAGTTGGTGACAGGGAAGATGGAATCAAGACGAGATTTGGATGAATCAAACCATGACAAGTTTTAGCATTGCCAGAACTGGAAGGACATATGACTGACGAAACTTTTCTTGGCAATGGGCCATGTATGTGATTTGAGGTTCAGCTGAGCCAATAGTGCATTTCTTGGTGAGTAGATATAACAGAGATGGAAAAAGCATGTGAAATCCCACGGTTCTGATGATATCTGAAAAGGGTGCATATTGTCAACTTGATAGTGAGCTGAATAAATGTATGACTTATTCAGGATTACAATAGGGTACTGCAAAGGATACGGAGAGGATTTACGAAGAGGTCGCCAGGACTCAACGGTGTGAGCTATAGGGAGAGGTTGAGTAGGCTGGGACTATATTCCTTGGAGCGCAGGAGGATTAGGGGTGATCTTATAGAGGTGTATAAAATCATGAAAGGAATAGATCAGGTAGAAGCCAAGAGTAGGGGAATCGAGGACCAGAAGGCATAGGTTTAAGGTGAAGGGGAAAAGATTTAATAGGAATCTGGGGGATAACTTTTTCACACATAGGGTGGTGGGTGTATGGAACGAGCGACCAGAGGATATAGTTGAGGCAAGGACTATTGCAACATTTATGAAACAATTAGACAGGTACATGGATAGGACAGGTTTAGCGGGATAAGGGCCAAATGCAGGCAAGTGGGAATAGTATAGCTGGGACATGTTGGCTAGTGTAGGCAAAATGGGCTGAAGAGCCTATTTTCACGCTATATGGCTCTATGAGTCCATGACTCTATACACATAAGGCAACCAGTGCATAAGTATAAAGTAATAAGTAGTGGAGCATATGTAATTTTTGGTAGTATTACTATCAATTTGGAACTGAGATGTCCTCCATATTGATTAGTATCTCCACGAGGTATCATATTGTCAAGCGAATACTGCTGTTTGTTGCCTGTTGCCTTCCTTCAACCAATGAATCTAGAGATGTCCTACTTGAACATTAGTTGAGGGAAGAACTGGGAAAAGCAAAAGGAAACCAGAATGTGCACTGTATGGGGTACTTCATCTCCAAGACTAGTCCAATAGCACATCATCAGTGAACGAAATAAAGTACTGAAAAATATAGCTACCAAAAGAGACGACAGTGAATGGTGAGATAAGCAATACATTTTGTGTTAAGAAACAGCATGAAAACAGGCCCTTTGGCCCACCATGTCCACGCCAATCGTCGATCACCCATTCACACAAATTCTGTTATCCACTCTCTCATCCACTCACCTACATGCTAAGGGCAACTTGCAAAGGCCAATTGACTTACTAACCGGCATGTCTTTGGGATGTGGAAGGAAACTGGAGCACCCGGAAGAAGTTTCATGCAGTCACAGGGAGAACATGCAAACTCCACACAGAATGTGTCCCATGGCAAGATTGAACCCAGATCATTGGCGCTGTGTAGCAGTGGAACTACCAGCTGTGCCACTGTGCAGCCCTTTGAACTGAGCCACGGCTGCCACCGCTGCATTGAGCTGGATGTCACACAGATCCTGCTTTGGATGAACCCGGTCACGCCTTTAAATTAATGGTAATCTCTCTTTCACAACAAAGACTATTTTCACAATCTTGAGCCCACTGAGATTGCACATCAAATCCCCACACTTCTTGTCAATAATGTGCTTCAGTTCCCACAGCCTGGAGCCAAGGGGGTTGGTGAGGAGGAGTATATTCCAGATAATATGTGCCACCTCTCACCTCATCACAAGCAACATCGCCAGACCCCTGCATCACCAATCCAGTATTACCGCCAGGACAAGGGGCCTTCAAGACCAAGATAAGACTCAATATTTTTAAGAACAATGCTTGAAAGCTTACAGATGGTGCCAGAAATTTGTGTGCTGCCTCAGAAAAGTTCTACTCAATCGTTGCACACTTTTACTTATGTATGATTGTGCTTATGCATCAAATGATTTTACTGAATTGTATGCAAAACAAAGCATTTCATTCAATTGAGGTACTGTACACATGACAACAAAGTAACTACTACTAACTGCTGAACTAATTCTCAAGAAGATGCATTTGTCCATGACAATATTGGTAGAAGTCTCACTTGTTGCCTATGTAGCTGCAACATACTACTGAATGAATAGTACTAACCCCAGTCGATAGTTGCCAGCCATTAAAAGCATCAACTAATTGTTTGAAATATAACATAGTGATCATAAAAATGAAGCTAATCGTAGTTTAATTCATTCTTAGGTTGCAGTGATTTATGTTACAAAATCATTGTTTGTACAGCAACTGTGACCATGTCAGTACGTGACTGGCTGCCTAATCTAAGTCCTCTTGATGTTAGGTGCTTGCAAATAAACTCAGCAAATCTCTAATGCTTGCTTATTCTTGGTTTCAAGGCACCTGTCACAGGGGAATGTAGTCTTTCTTGTATGAGTTGTAACCAGTGGATTACATTTCTGGCACCTTTACCTTTGAATCATCCACCTTTCCAAATGAATAGAAAGAATGTAATTCCTCTGCAAAAATATGTGTTGCAATGTATTTTTAATTCTGAGTGATGTTGGCAATTAACTGCTGCTAACATAAATTAAATCCTCTCTTTGTATATTTTGATTACAATCTTTTACAGAGTACTTCCTGTCATACATTGAACAATGAACAAAAAACATTTGGATTCCCAAGATTGACACAAAGTGTTGGAGTAACTCAACAGGTCAAGTAGCATGTGTAGGAAGGAACTGCAGATGCTGGTTTACACTGAAGATAGACACAAATGTTGGAGTAACTCAGCAGGACAGGCAGCATCTCTGGAGAGAAGGAATGGGTGACATTTTTTGTTGATACCCATCTTCAGAGCTTATTTAAAATGTTCTGTGCTTATTTTAACTGTGTTGTTTTGTTCGGCATAAGGAATAATTCAATTTAATTTAATTTCTATCTTGTTCTGATCAATGTCCTTGGATGACAGTTGATTGTCTAAATAGGTGGATGTCTGTTAAACTAGCTCAGATGTTGCTGTACCCAAATGGCTTATGAGGTTTCCAAATCTTCCCTCCACCTTGATCAGTTGAGTTCTCTGGGAGAATTATGAGCATTGCTGCTCTGTGATACAATGCATAGGCACAGTAACATGTCTCAACACCAATCACTTTTCTAACAGTTTATGCTGTCACTTATGCATTAGCTTTGAGTTAAAACAGCACCTTGTTTCAACAAACACGGGGATAAACATTGCACTTGGTACCACTTCCTTTTGGCATAGCTGTATGCAACATTACATTTTAGAACTAATTAGGCAAAATTATGCAACATTTTTTTTGAATTAGTAATGCTAAATTTAAAAGTTTGTCCAATAGATAAGAGGAGCTGTGATGAAGCAGTCTGAAGAAGGATCTCAACACAAAACTTCACCCATTCCTTCTCTCCAGAGTAACTGCCTGTCCCGCTGAGTTACTCCAGCATTTTGTGTCTATCTTTGGTCTAAACCACCATCTGCAGTTCCTTCCTCCACGATGAGTTAACAGTTACAACATTTGAAATTATACTAAGGACCAAACTACGTGGCAATCTGTACATTTCTTGGGCCCCCGCCCAAGTAATTCTAATTCTATGACTTGGAAGCAGCTGCTGAGAAATAGTTGTGTTGCCTACAGCGGTTGTTGAATGTTTCCTTCATATATTTCCATTTAATTATAATTATATATATATAATTATTTGAATTTGTGAACCTATCCACAAAATCAAGAAAGCATCCCTGATAAACCTGAGAGCTCAGAGTGAACAGGTAAAGACCAAGACCAGTTTTGAAGATGATATTAAGTAATATTTCTACTCTTAATCATCCGCAAGGTAATGGAGCACGTACTCTGAATTATAAATTATCCACCAATAACTTGACTCCAATGCTCAATTTGGGTTTTTCCAGATCCACTTGGTTTACACCTTATCGCCCCAATCGTTCAAGTCATGGACCCAAGAGATAAATTCCAAGGTTGAGATAAGAAAAACTGCCCTTGACATGAAGGCAACATTTGTAAGTGTCCTTTATGGGCGACTATTTGCATACCTTGGGTACACAAGCAAATAATTTCACTGTGACTTGTCACATGTGACAATAAAGTATTCATTCAATAAAGTATTCATTCACATTTGACCAAATGTCTAGCAAGACTCAAGAATCTCTGATAAAACTAAAGGCAATGGGTATCAAGGGTAACTCTTCAAAACCTGAAATTGCACATTGCATAAACAAAATGGTTGCAGCTATTGGTGGTCAATGAATCCAAACTCAGGACATCACTGTGGGTGTTCCTCATGGAGAGACTAGGTCAGATTACCTGAGCTGCTTCATCCACAGCCTTCCATCTACTGTAGGGTCGGAGTTAGGATATTCACTGACAATTACACACTGTTCAATTCCACTGACACCTGACATTTAACATACGATGTAGTCTGAGACTATCAGCAAGACCGATATAATGTCTGAACATGCTTGACAATTGACAAATAATAGTCATGCCTCACAAATGCCTACAGTATCCATCTCCAACAAAAGAGTGACTAATCAGATGCCCAAGTCATCAATGTCCTGTGATTTTACTTCGGAGTCACGTGAGTGACTACGTGAAGAACCCGTCCAGCACGCATGCGCGACATTAGCGTTCACGCAGTGCAACAGCGATGAACGGGAGTACAGGCGCTCCCGCTACAAGTTTTAAAAAGCGGACCATCAGGTAAGTACTTACTCTGAGGTCGTACTTAGGAAGCTTTGCTCTGCTTTGTGAATTCCAGGTTGAAGAAGCTGGAAAAATGAGCAAAGCACGGCAAGGGAAAAAGACCGCCCCCCGTTTGACTCCAACAGAACGGGAGCGTCCCATCAGTGGGGGGCGAGAGGCGGCACCTGGACCGCACATGCTGCGGTCCACAATCATTGAGACCGAGCTGAGCCCAGTACCGCTAGCGCAGCCTGACCAACAGCAGCGGGCTGGAGGTAAATCAAGACGAAATACTGACCGGCCGGTTATATCTGATAACTCCGATGAGGAGGACTCTCCGCCTGAGAGCGGCAGAAGTAGCCGCCTGAGCTGCATGGAAAGGCTCATGGAGCAAATGCTCCAGCGAGACTTGCTTCGGGAGCTGGAGCAGTCTCGCCAAGGGAATTCAGGCACTCCCACACCAGTGCCTTACAATGCACTGGCCATCGCTTCCCCCTCAGCCGAGGGCAGCGTTGGCGACCAGGGCTGGGCTGGTCAGGAACAGGGGTCATTGGCCGAAGATATCGGGAGTACGCTTGGGGTACAGGACCAGGAAGAGCTGCTGGGTGTGGTGAATCGCTACGTGGCTACGCCACGAGCAGGGCGGCCGTTGCAGCCAAAACTGGCGGACAGCATTAACCACCTGTCCCTCAAACCCCTACAAGAACAAGTAGTCAATGAGGCACTAGAACACTACTCGCCTCCGGAGAACTGCAGTTCACTCAACGTACTGGCCGTTAACAGCCAAATCTGGGGGTATGTTGGACAGAGTAGGAGCTAAAATTACAGCGTATCCTCAAGCTCCTGACGGCAGGGATAACATCCTATGCTCGTTCCGTGGATGGGGTGGATATGACCACCAACCAGCAAGACACTCAGGCTCTGCTGTGCAACACTCAATATGAGATAAACAACCTCCGCAAGGAGATAATAAGACCTGCCCTCAATCCCAAATATGCAGGACTGTGTAAAACACCGGCCTCAGAGCCACAGATCCTGTTATTTGGAAAGGACTTGACAAAACAAGTGAAAGACCTGGATGAAGAGTCCAAAGCATTCGGCCTCATGAGGGCAGGCCCCGGAACGAGCAGACCCACACAACCCAGACGGCAGTACCCCACCGCGTCCACCAGTCGACGTCAAATTTATGGGACTGGTGAAAGCTCGGGGTCCGCATACCATCCCCGAAAGCCTTTTTTAGGAGAGGGCCCAGAGCGGACCCCATGGAAAATGCGCCACCCCCAACCAGCAGTACATCAGCAGTACATCCAGCAGTATAACGACGGATGAAGAAACTGAAGAAAGGAACACTCCCATAACTATGGAGGTAGGTGGGTCTGGTTCCTACCAGCATATAAAAAGTGGGGGAACTGTACTAACAGGGTGGAGATTACACCGGTTCATTGAAGCATGGAGGTCTGTCATGAATGATAGTTATATACTTAACAGTATTCGTGGATACAAAATAGAGTTCATTCAAGAAAATATGCCACCAGTTCAGCATGTACCCCAAAGGGTCTTTACCCTCTCAGTCAAAGAAAAATTAGAGGGTCAAGCAGAACTGGTGAGGTTACTTACAAAGGGTATCATTGAGAAATCCAAACATGAACCTTTGGAATTTTACTCAAATATATTTACCAAAAACAAAAAAGATGGTGGATGTCGCATCGTCATTGACTTAACCTCACTAAATACCTTTGTTAAGTATGTACATTTCAAAATGGAAACATTTGTAACTGCCAAACAACTGATTTCCAAAGGATACTTTATGGCAAGCATTGATTTAAAAGATGCCTACTATACAGTACCCATTCAAAAGGGTCATCGCAGATACCTGAAATTTACCTGGATGGGGCAACTATGGCAGTTTAAAGCGTTGCCTAATGGGTTAATATCAGCCCCAAGACTATTTACCAAGATATTAAAACCAGCCTTGGCAACATTAAGAAAACAGAGACATATTGTCATGGCATATCTTGATGATATTCTAATAGTAGGCAAGACCATGGAGTTGGCTAAATCAGCTGTATTATCTACCAAACAATTGTTTGAATCCCTGGGATTTGTCTTACATCCAGATAAATCTAAGTTGACGCCATCCACAACTATGGACTATCTGGGATTCACAATTAACTCAGTCCACATGACTGTAACGTTGCCAAAAGATAAAGCAGCAGAATTGGCACAGACGTGTAACAATTTAATGATTAGCAATCGACCAACCATCCGACAAGTGGCAAGAGTAATTGGCAAAATGGTAGCAGCATTTCCAGCTACACAATTTGGACCCCTGCACTATCAAAACCTACAAAGGGCAAAAGTACAGGCGTTAAAACGGCATGCAGGTCATTTTGACCGAACCATGAAATTACCCATTGAAGCAATATCAGAGTTACAGTGGTGGATAGAGCACATTTGGCATAGTTTCAGCACTATCATCATCAATAACCCAACATTAACTATACAAACAGATGCCAGTGCTCAAGGCTGGGGAGCAACTAATACCATATCCAGCACAGGTGGTAGATGGACTAACCTAGAATCATCTTTACTACAAACACTGGACATAAATTATTTGGAAATGTTGGGTGCGTTTTATGGTTTAAAAGCATATTCTATGAATATGCACCATTTGCATGTTCGTTTACAAATTGATAATACCATGGTGGTGGCCTATATTAACCATATGGGCGGAATAAAATCGATATCATGTGACAATTTGGTCAACAAAATCTGGCAATGGTGTGTCGATAGACATATTTGGCTATCAGCAACTTACCTACCAGGTAAGCTAAATACAGTGGCAGACACCAGGTCACGCAAATTCAATAACACCGAATGGATGTTAAATCCCAGAGCTTTTGCTAAAATTACAAAGCAATATGGCACACCAGATATCGATCTCTTTGCATCCAGACTAAATCACCAGGTACCAATGTATGTCGCTTGGGAACCAGACCCTGAGGCAGCAGCGATCGATGCATTCGCGCTGAACTGGGGAAACTATTTCTTTTATGCTTTTCCCCCCTTCTGCCTCATCAGTAGGGTACTACGCAAAATACAGATGGACTCTGCTTCAGGTATTTTGATAGTACCCGACTGGCCTACACAGCCATGGTCCCCAGTGGTCCTCGACATGGTCATCGAAACTCCTATGACCTTTCCCAGTAGCCCAGACCTATTGACTCACCCGGTATCAGGCATAAGTCATCCATGCCATGACAAAATTAACCAACTGGGTTGCAGATTATGAAAAGACCACTGCTGGGCCTGGGATTGTCTGACAGGACCATCAACACGATGACAGCGTCCCACCGTATGTCCACCAGGAAACAATACCTATCGAGCATCAGGAAGTGGGAAAGATACTGCTCGACTACTGGGACAACATACTCATCTGCAACCATAATCAATGTACTGGAGTTCCTGGCTGGCCTTCACCATAATGAAGGACTGAGCTACAGCGCCATCAATACTGCCAGAAGTGCTCTGTCAGCCTACTTAAAACAAGTACCAGGATAACAGGCCATAGGATTTCACCCGCTGGTGATCAAACTCATGAGGGGTATATTCAACTCCAACCCCCCTAGACCTAGGTACACCCAAATCTGGGATGTCAGTGTGGTCCTGACATACCTAAGGGGATGGTCACCAGCCAGGTCTCTCACCCTGGAACAGCTAACCCTGAAAACGGTCATGCTGATGCCACTAGTCTCAGCACAAAGAGTCCAGTCCCTCCACTTACTGCGACTGGACAACATGGTTATAACACCAGACCGGGTCTCATTCACCATTCAGGAGCTGGTAAAGCAGAGCAGGCCAGGAACTTCAGGCCTAGTTATGGATTTCCAGGCATACCCACCTGACCCACGGTTGTGTGTCATGACTCACCTACTCACTTACATCAACACAACAAGAGATTCCCGAGGGAGAGAAAAAGCCTTATGGGTCAGCCACAAGAAACCTCATGGTCGGGTGTCGAGCCAAACCATCTCAAGATGGCTCAAGCAGGTACTGGGAGCTGCTGGAGTAGATACTGACGTATATACATCTCACTCCACCAGGGCAGCATCCAAATCGGCGGCTAAAAGGATGGACGTACCACTGGACCATATCCTGGCTACAGCGGGGTGGTCCATGGAGAAAACGTTCCAAACGTTCTACAACAAGCCGCTAGCAGAACCTGTGTTATTTGCAGAAAGAGTTTTAGAATCTGCAAATATATAATTTAAGCCCGGGGGAGCATTTTTCTTTTGTTATTGTTTAATAGATACCATTATTGTTTACAAACAGATTCATGGTTGATTACGATAACATACTTCCTCCCTTGAATGACTTCGGCAGCGAGTGAAGTATGAACTGTTACACGGTTTTAAATCACAGAGCTTTAAAATCTTCACGTAGTCACTCACGTGACTCCGAAGTAAAACAGTAAGATTAAATGAGAACTTACCAGTTTGAAGTTTGATCTGTATTTTATGAGGAGTTACGATGAGGGATTATGTGCCCTCCGCTCCCACCCTCAATTATAGAGATCAACTGGTATCTTAGTTCTCCTTTTCTTTACTATGTTTATTTCAATTATTGTGTTTCCTGTGATTCCACACCGCTGCTTTGAAGTATGTCGCGCATGCGTGCTGGATGGGTTCTTCACGTAATCCCTCATCGTAACTCCTCATAAAATACAGATCAAACTTCAAACTGGTAAGTTCTCGTTTAATCTTACTACTATGATTTAACAGAAACAGAAAGGTTGAATCCGGAAGTGGCGGCGCTGTCGTACAGCAGCGGCTCGCCTGCAGTCCGTCTGTTTTTACTTTTTTTGTTGTTTTCTTTTGTCCTGTTTTAGTTAAATTTTAGTTTATTGGGTTGTGTATGTGTGGGGTGGGGGGGTGAAACATGACTTTTGTCTCTTCCTTCGGGGGAATGCGACTTTTTCTTGTCGTATCCCCCTTCTCTGCCTCCGTCTGCGCTGAGGCCAAAATGGCGGAGCTGCCGGCCTCCAACTCCAACTGCGAGGTGCCAGCCTCCAACTCCAACTGCGAGCGACCGACCGACCTCGAGGCTCCGGAGGCAGAGCCAGGACTTACCAGCGCGGGGCTGGCCAACTTCGGGGCTGCGGTGGCGTTCCGGCGGTGGCGACCGAGGACACTGGTGGCGACCTGAATCCGGAGGCTCGGCCGCGGGCCCAGTGGACGACATCGCCGGGAGTGCGCAGGTCACAGGTTGGTGACCTGTTTTTCTGGGGCTCCCGCAACTACAGCTGCATCCGCTGGACTGGAGGGCGGCAGCTTCGGCAGCTTCGACCACCCGGGCCGCGGAGTTTGAGCCGGCCCGTCGCGGAGCACGGATTCGGCCGCTGGACTGGCTTACCGTCGCCCGGCGGGGCCACAGCATCAGAAGCCTGGATCGCCTCAGCGCAGAGGGAGAACAAAGCGGGAAGAGACAGAGACTTTAAGACTTTTGCCTCCATCACAGTGAGGAGGTGCCTGGCCGGAACTCACTGTGGTGGATGTTAATTTGTGTTTATTGTGTGTTTTGTCATTTATTATTATATGTATGACTGCAGGCAACGAAATTTCGTTCAGACCGAAAGGTCTGAATGACAAATAAAGGAATCTCTAATCTCTCTTGATGCTTGCTGCTGCTGGCACCAACAATGGCTGCCACGGTGTACTGCTCCTTACTGTTTTGTATGTGTTTGTTCGTTTATGTCATCTGTCAAAACGCTACAAAGATTACTTTCACGAGAGAGGTACTCATAAACATCAGACATACGGTACCCCCAAACATCGTTCCGGATTTCTCTCACTTGCTGGATTATTTGGACGTACTCGTCGGCGGGGCTGTGGCTGCGTTCAAGGTCTTGAGACGGAGGAGGACCCGTGAGAAGTGCTCTGGAGCACTCACCCGACTCCGGCGACGAGTATCACGCACACCACTCCCGAGCATATTCCTGGCAAACGTACGTTCCCTCAACAACAAAATGGACGAACTGCAACTCCTGCGCCGGACAAACAAGGACTTCTCTCGAGCCGCTGCCCTGTGCTTCACTGAGACCTGGCTGTGTGAGTCGCCCCTGGACAGCGCGCTGCAACTGGCTGGCTTCCAACTTCATGGAGCGGACCGCAAAGTGGAGGCAGCGGGGAAATCAAGAGGCAGTGGAATATGCTTCTATACCAACCAGGACTGGTGCAGCGACATTACGGTACTGTCAAACTTCTTCTCTCCCAATCCTTCTTTATAAACTGCAAACCCTTCTACTCTCCGAGAAAATTTAACTCCTTTATTCTCGCTGGAGTTTACATCCCCCCGTGCCTGCGTACGTGAGGCGCAAACACAACTTGCTGACCAGGTAATGAGGGTAGAGAGTGACTTCCCGGACTCCATGGTCATTGTTTTGGGGGACTTTAACAAAGCTAACCTCAGCCGTGACCTTCCAAAGTACAGATTCAGGTTACCTGACCCACCAGAGGGGAGAGAACACTTGACCATTGTTACACGTCAATCAAGAACGCATATCGCTCTGTTCCCCGGGCGGGTCTGGGTCTCTCTGATCATTGTCTAGTTCACATTCTGACCTACAGGCAGAAACTAAAAGCTGCTAAGCCTGTGGTCAGAACAACGAAAAGGTGGACAAGCGAGGGCATTGAGAACCTACAATCCTGCTTTGACTGCACGGATTGGAATGTGTTCAGGGAAGCAACCACAAGCCTCGATGAGTATACAGACACTGTATCATCATATGTTAGCTTTTGTGAGGACAGTTGCATTCCAACTAGGACCCGGACCTGGTTCAACAACAACAAGCCCTGGTTCACTGCAGAACTCAGACAGCTCCGACAGTCTAAAGAGGAGGCCTACTGGAGTGGGGATGCAGACCTCTACAGGCAGGCCAAGTACAAGCTGAGAAGAGGAATCAGTGCTGCCAAGCAAAGGTACTCTGAGAAGTTGAGGAGCTAGTTCTCAGCTAGTGACTTCTTCAGTTTGGAAGGGCTTGCAAGAAATCACCAGCTACAAGAGGAAAGCCCCCTGCTCTTTGGACAATCGTCAGCTGACCAACGACCTGAATGCGTTCTACTGCAGGTTTGACAAGCAGAAACGTAACCCTGGTACCCCCTCCCCCCTCCCCAACAAGCACAGCCAGACCCCAGTCTGCAAAGACTGGACCCTTCTACACCCACTCCTCCCCAATCACCACTTCACACCTACTTAAAGCAAGACACCAGTCCAAAAAGACTGGACCCTTTCCCACCCACCCCTCTCCAATCACCACTTCACACCCAATTACCCACACCCTCCGTGCTGCACAGCATCACTTCTCCTTCATCAACAATAAAAATAGAGGAGGTGGAGAGGCTGTTCAGAAGACAGAAAAGCCGGAAATCTCCAGGACTGGACAATGTTTCCCCCTCTACTCTCAAACTCTGTGCTGAACAACTGGCACCGGCCTACACAGACATTTTCAACTAGTCCCTGCAAACATGTACTGTCCCTGCCTGCTTCAAAGTCTCCACAATTGTCCCTGTACCCAAAAAGGAAAGTATTACTGGTTTTAATGACTACAGGCCTGTCGCACTGACCTCTGTAGTCATGAAGACCCTTGAAAGGCTTGTGCTGGCCAAGCTGAAAAATATCAAGAACCCCCTGCTGGACCCTCCGCAGTTTGCATATTGGGCCAATAGATCTGTGGATGACACAGTCAACCTGGGCCTGCACTTCATCCTCCAGCACCTAGACCGCCAGGGGACCTATGCGAGGATTTTGTTTGTGGATTTTAGCTCTGCATTCAACACCATTATGCTAGAGCTACTACACTCCAAACTTTCCGAGTTGACTGTGCCTGAACCCCTCAGTCGGTGGATCACCAGCATCCTGACAGACAGGAAGCAGCATGTGAGACTGGGAAAGCACATCTCGGACCCGCAAACCCTCAGCATTGGATCACCGCAAGGCTGCGGACTCTCCCCTCTCCTCTACTCTCTCTACACCAATGACTGCACCTCCACTGACTCCTCTGTCAAGCTTCTCAAGTTTGCGAATGACACAACGCTGATTGGACTGATCCAGGATGGGGAGGAATCTGCCTACAGACAGGAAGTGACACAGTTGGCGTCCTGGTGCCATCGCAACAACCTGGAGCTCAATGTTCTTAAGACAGTGGAACTGATTGTAGACTTTAGGAGAGCTCCCCCTCCCCTCAACCCACTCACCATCAACAACACCACAGTCACATATGTGGAGCCTTTTAAGTTCCTGGGAACCGTCATCTCCAAGGACCTTAAGTGGGGGGCTACCGTCGACTCGACAGTCAAAAAGGCACAACAGAGGATGTACTTCCTGTGGCAGCTGAGGAAGCACAATCTGCCACAAGTAATCATGGTCCAATTCTACATGGCCATCGTAGAGTCTGTCCTCACCTTCTCCATCATGGTCTGGTTTGGCTCAGCCACCAAGCTTGACACCTGGAGGCTGCAGCGAGTCGTCCGATCAGCTGAGAAGGTTATTGGCTGCAACCTTCCCTCCATTGACGAACTGTACACTGCAAGGGCCAGGAAGCGAGCGGGTAAGATCATCTCTGACCCCTCTCACCCTGGCCACAAACTCTTTGAATCACTTCTCTCTGGAAGGCGACTCCGGACTGTCAAAGCTGCCACAGCCAGACATAAAAACAGCTTTTTTTCCATGAGTAGTAGCTCTACTCAATAACCAAAAAGCTGTAGCCTTCTTTTGCTCTGGTATTTTATTTAATTCACATGTTTAATCAATATTGTTTTATTATTAATGTTTAATGTTTTATGTATCATTGTTACCTGTCACCGTGTGCCATGTTGTCACTTGCGGGCAGAGCACCAAGGCAGATTCCTTGTATGTGAATACTTGGCCAAAAAACTTATTCATTCATTCATTTATTCATTCATTCATTTAATAAGACCAGATTCACAACCTGTTCCACCAGTGCAGCCATTTTCAAGGATGCATGAACCTGTACCCAAAGGTCTTTCTATTCTTCAGCACTTCCTGAAGCTTTAATGTATCCGTTGTTCAAGATACAGACTCTTATACATTGGCGAGACCAAACGTACTGGCCGATCATTTCGCTGAACACCTTTGATCAGTCCACCTGAACCTACCTGATTTCTTGGTTGCTAAACACTTTAATTGACTTTCCCTGTCCCACACATACTTTTCTGTCCTTGGTTTCCTCCATTGTCAGAGTAGGCTAAATGCAAATTGCAGGAACAACATCTCATATTTCGTTTGGGCAGCTTACAGCCCAATGGTATGAAAATTGATTTCTCTAACTTCAAGTAACTCCATCATTCCCTCTCTCTCCATCCCTTCTCCACCCAAGTTGCACCAGCTTCTCGTTTTCACCCAACAAACAGCTAACAAAGGCCTGTTTCCTTTATCATCGTTACTCTTTTGCATATCTTTCATTCATTGTTCTTTAATTGCGTACAGTTTTGGTCTCCTAATCTGAGGAAAGACATTCTTGCCATAGAGGGAGTAGAGAGAATGTTCACCAGACTGATTCCTGGGATGGCAGGACTTTCATATGAAGAAAGACTGGATAGACTCGGCTTGTACTCGCTGGAATTTAGAAGATTGAGGGGGGATCATATAGAAACTTACAAAATTCTTAAGGGGTTGGACGGGCTAGATGCAAGAAGATTGTTCCCGATGTTGGGGAAGTCCAGAACAAGGGGTCACAGTTTAAGGATAAGGGTGAAGTCTTTTAGGACCGAGATGAGAAAATATTTTTTCACACAGAGAGTGGTGAATCTGTGGAATTCTTGTGGCTAAAGGGATCAGGGGGTATGGAGAGAAGGCAGGTACATGATACTGAGTTGGATGATCAGCCATGATCATATTGAATGGCGGTGCAAGCTCGAAGGGCCGAATGTCCTACTCCTGCACCTATTTTCTATGTCTATGTTTCTATGTTTCTATCTCTCAACATCACATCTATATCTCTCCCTTCCCCTTACCCGAACTAGTCTGAAGCAAGGTCTCGACCCAAAACGTCACCCATTCCTTCTCTCCAGAGCTGCTGCCTGTCCCACTGAGTTATGCCAGCTTTTTGTGTCTACCTTCGGTTTAAAACAGCATCTGCAGTTCCTTCCTATACACTACGCCTTACCATTTATTGTGTACGTTTTACCCTTGTTTGACACCTGAAATAGATTCAGCTCACTTATGTAGAGATTAGATTATTTTTCTGACCTATATTTCAGCTGATCTTTGTCATGCTGTAGCCATGGGCATTCTTCCTAGCTATCTACAACACAATCATCTGCTAATTTACTTATCATACCTCCAACATTCAAATCCCAGTTGTTACTGAATATCACAAACATCAAAACACATCGAGCCACAAGGAGCACAGACTTCCAATCAGGAAAGCAACTCTCCAGCACTCTTCTCTCCCTTTGCAAAGCTAATTATATATTATGTATTTATTGCCAAGTCAGCATATAGACTGATTCAGCAGATTAAATATTGCTTGGAAATGATTACATTTCCAGGCAGTTTCCTGTGCTTGGAGCTGCAGAATTCCCAGGCATGCTGCTGTTTAAGCTTTCCATGGGACTAGGAAGAGGCACAGCTCCAAGACTGAGGAAACCATTGGCTAGTTGTATAAAGTGAGTGAATGGAGATTTAATCTGAGGGTTCAAAGTCAGTCAATTTTACTCATTAAGACTTTTGCACAGAAGCTACTTGATATCTATAGTGTGCTGCCAGAGAAGGCGATGGAATCAGAAACAATCATCATGTTCAAGGGGCAAGATATTTAAATATACAGTCCTAATATAATCTGCGTAGATGGGCAAAAAGATTACTGTGAATATGATGGGCCGAAGGGCCTGTTTCTGTGCTCAACAACTCAATGACACTCTGAATCTAAATTCTCTTTGTTCTCCCCACTTTTTGCTCGCCAACATTCCTTGCTGCCGACATTGATTTGCTTCTTTGTCCCAGACCTGAAACATTAACTGTTTTCTTTTCCACAAATGTTGCCTGAACTATTGGCTTTTTCCAGGTGCAGTGAAGGAGGCATGTCCTCTAAACCTGGAGAGCATGCAGAGGGAGGGATTGGCAGTGAAGATGTGAGCAAAGGCTGAGGCCCCAGGTTTAGGTTTGTGTTTATTAATGTCACGTACACCGAGGTACAGTAAAAAGCTTTGTTTTACATCCTATCAAATCAAATCAGGTAATAGTGTACATAAATACAATCAAGCAAAACTCAATTATGATAGGTAGAGCGAAAGGAAAGATACAGAGTGTAGAACATTTTTCTCAGCATTACTGCGCAACAGTTCCAGAGACAAAGTCCAATGTCTACAATGAGGTAGAGGAGACATAAACTGTATCCTAGCTTTTAGAAAGACCATTCCGAAGCTTCTGAGTACAGTGGTGCGTGCTTTTTAGTCACCCTATCATAGGAAACATGCAATTGAGTTCAAAAGAGTGCAGAGAAGATTTACAAGGTTGTTGTCAGGACTTAAGGGACTGAGTTATAGGGAGAGGTTGGTCAAGCTGGAACTTTATTCTTTGGAGTGTAGGAGACTGAGAGGTGATGTTATGAATGTATATAAATTCATGAAGGGCATAGATGGGATGAATGTATAGAGTTTTTTTCCAGGTTTGGGGAATCAAGAACTAGTGGGCACGGGTTTAAGGTGAGAGAGGAACAATTTAATGGGAAGCTGAATGGCAACTTCTTCCCACAGGGAGTAGTACGTATGTGGAATAAGCTGCCAGTACTGTTACACTCATCGCGTCAACTTTCAGACTACCAAACTAAGGGACGAGCAGGCTGTTATCTGTGGCTGCAGTCCTACTCAAATCCCGGACTGGATTACATAATGGAATGTGTATCAAGCATAATATATGTGGTGAAGGTTATATTGACAGAGATTAATATGGTTGATCTACACTTGGACACCACTGGAGTGATGCTGAGCTCTTCAAACAAGGGTTCTAACTCTCAATGTGGGACCCACTACTTGTGGTACATATAAACACTTAGAGACACAGAGTCATAGTCATACAGCATGGAAACAGGCTCTTTGACTCAGTCTGCCCACCCCAACCACCATGTCCCATCTACACTAGTCCCACCTGCCTGTATTGGGCCCATATCCCTCTAAATCTATCCTATCCATGTACCGGTCTAAATATTTCTTAAACGTTGCAATAGTACCTACCTCAACTACCTCCTCCAGCAATTCATTCCATACTTGCTGATATCTTTGCATCTTTTGACCACATTACTAATTTCCTTAATTATGTACAAATACCCCATAGATATTTCCAGATACTCTCTTTATGGGTGAATATGTAATCATTGAGTTACCTACAAAACATTTAATGAACACTTTATCAACAAACTGATTTACAAAGGAATTTAAAGACCTAAAATAATTCCTTTTAAATGGTTTTTTTTTCCAAATCGTATCCATTTTAAACATTTCTATTGGATTTACTGATGTTTTTTTGGTTTGCTCAGGACATATCTTCTCCTAAACTTCATGAACTTCTGTCAGAATTTACTGGAGCACTTCTGCTGAAGTAAGGGTCATATTGACCGGTCAGTAAGCACAGAGTTTTAGCCGTCCTCAGTAATACTCTATTGTTCTCCAAAGAACACAGGGGTCCCTTAGAAAAGCTGCCACCACAACCTCTTTTTTAATATAATTATATGAGGTCTGTGTTTAAAAAAAAGACAATTGGACATTAAAACTTCCCTTGAACAGGTTTGGCAATATCTAAGTAATTGAAACTTAACAATAGCAAACAATTTTGTTGGGTTCTGTGTTGATGTAAAAGATCTATGGTTTGTCTGGAAAGTGACATTTGGCACACAGTACCCTCAGCTATGACATAGAGCCCTTTTCAACCTTCCCTCCTGGCACATACGCTTATAAACATCAAGCACTTGACACACCTGGGTCTTGCCGTCTTCAACTTTACCCTGCTCGACTGAGTAGGAAGCAAGAGAACAGACTGAAGAGACCTTCTCTAAATATACAAGACGGAAACAGGCCCTTTGACCCACTGCCTCCTTGCCGACCCTCAACCATCCATTTACACTAATCCTGTACTGTCTTACTTTTGATTATCCCCACCTTAGCCTTAACAATCTCCCCCCAACCCCCACTCAATGCAAATTCACATATATCACAACATCAATACCTATTAAAAGTCTGATCTTGTACGCGTGTATATGTGTATATGTGTGTGTATATGTGTGTGTATATGTTGGTGTCTTTACATCTTCGTAAAAACACTATGCAGTAACGATTACATTTTTACAAATTCTGATTGACATTTTTCCCCTCGAGGCTGAGATTGCCTTCACTGAACATTTTATACTTTATTTCTCGACTTATTATTGTTTAAAAGTAAGTAACAAGTTTAAAAACATCAAAAGACTTTGAATTTAAAACAACCAGCTGTCACTGATGACATCACAATGGCATCACAGTGATCAGCTTCACTGAAGATTTCATCCTATATTTCATGTTATTCGCGATTAAAGCTTTAAAAATGCCAACTTTCACAAGCATTTTACATATTCTGATTCACATTTTTCCCCTCTAGGCAGTTCACTTTCACTGAATATTTTATGCTTTATTTCTCGATTTTTTACTGATTATAGTTTAAAAGAATGAAAATACTTTGAATTTTAAATGACCAGTTTCAACTGATGACATCACAATGGCTTGGCTAGCAGTGATGACACAGGAACACTGAACTTTTCACCTCACAGCAGGGGGAGGGTGAATTGCTATTGCAACACGCAGGGGAAGTACAATTGGAATTTTTTTAAAATCGTTCCCGAATCTTACATTCGGGAACGGCTTGAGTTGGAGGACCACGCCTCCCGTGGGGGCTACGTGTAGGGAACGGGTGCATTGGGGGTGCAGACCCAATGGGTCTGTACTTGGTCTAGTACTTATTAAAAGTCTCATCTTGTATGTGTGTATATGTGTGTGTATATGTGGTTGTATTTACATCTTCGCAAAAACACTATGCGGTAACGATAACATTTTTACATATTCTGATTCACATTCTTCCCCTCTAGGCAGAGAACACCTTCACTGAACATTTGATGCTTTATTTCTCAACTTATTACTGATTAAAATTTAAAAAAATCAAAAGACTTTGAATTTAAAACGTCCAGCTTCAACTGTTGATGTCACAATGGCTCGGCCAGCAGTGATCAGCTTCACTGAAGATTGATACAAAGTTGCAAGACAGAAACGCTCTGAATTTTTCACCTCAATGGGAATTTTCAACAGGAGGGGAAGGGCCAATTGGTATTGCAGTTTACTGCTGAGGGAGGCAGGGGAGTGCTGGAATCTTATGTTCAGGAACTGCTTGAGTGGGAGGACCACGTCTCCTGCGGGTAGGCGAGCAGACCCAATGGGTCTGCACTTGGTCTAGTATATATCTATATTACTAAAAGTCTGATCTTGACCACTTCCTGTTGTTCTGTATATTGATTTTAGAAAAAATGCTGTCACTTATGGCTGTGATTTTTGGCCAACTTACTCAGAGTCCCCCTCCGCTGCGCAGGACAAGAGGATTTTTCCCATCGATGAAAAATAAAAGAGTTATTAGTTTTTTTTTAATGTTGAGATTCTCTCTCCTGAAGGCCATGCCCCTTCCGGAGGGACTATAAAACCCGGAAGTGTTGAGTGCCTCAGTCAGTCTCTGCAAGATGGGGGAGCGAGAGGGTCACGACTCTCAGTCTGAGCTGTGAATAACACTGAACACATGTCTACTAAACTGTGAGTGGTTTTACTGACCTGTCAGTGCCCTTAATGTGGTTTGAAAATATAGTTTGGAAATGCTAAAGCTGTGTTGCCTTTGGCTTGGAAATGCTACAGCTGTGTTGCCTTTGGTTTGGAAATGCTAAAGCTGTGTTGCCTTTGGTTTGGAAATGCTAAAGCTGTGTTGCCTTTGGTTTGGAAATGCTAAAGCTGCGTTGCCTAATTAATGTTGCCATGCCTAATTAAAGTTGCCTTACCTAATTAAAGTTGCCTTGCCTTTTATATAATTAAAAGTCTAATCTTGACCACTTCCTGTTTGCGCTTTATATTGATTTTAGAAAAAACGCTACCGCATACGGCTGTGATTTTTGGCCATCGTACTCAGAGTCCCCCTCCACTCAACAGGTGCCGAGGATATTACCCATCGATGAAAAATAAAAGAGTTATTAGTGTTTTAAAAATGTTGAGATTCTCTCTCCTGTCAATCACGCCATGAAGGCCATGCCCCTTCTGGTGGGAGGGACTATAAAACCCAGAAGTGTGGGCGTGGCTCAGTCTCTGCAAGATGGAGGAGGGAGAGGTCACGACTCGCTGTCTTTAGTGGCCTTGCACCCTGCTTGAAATGGTATGAAACTGCACTTGAATTTGGTGGCCTTGCACCCTGCTTGAAGTGGTAAGAAACTGCACTTGAATTTGGTGGCCTTGCACCCTGCTTGAAATGGAATTTCAAGGAATAGCCGTGAGTCAACTGACAGCCCACCAACCGTGAGTGGGTGAGCTGCCAGCACAACAGGCTTGAGTGACTGAGCCGCCAGCCCAAGAATCCATTCGGCCCACAATGTCCATACTAGCCCTCTGGAAACCAGTCCCTTCAGCCCACAACACCCATACTAGGGCTCCAGAAAGTCCCCCCCCCCCGACCATCAATATTGGAATTGGTGGAGAGGTGGAATATTGCGTTGGGGACCAGCCCTCCCATGTGATGCTGGGACCCAATGGGTCCCACTTAGACTAGTATACATATATATATATATATATATGTGTGTGTGTGTGTGTGTGTGTGCGCACATGATCTATACATATGTGTATTTATGAGTATGTGTATATATTCCCGCACTGAACTTTTTTTTCTCGTTTATTATATTGTTTACAGTGTACTACGTTTACATATTCTGTTGTGATGCTGCAAGTAAGAATTTAATTGTTCTATCTGGGACAGATGACAATGAAACACTCTTGACTAAACTCCACACAGACAGCACTGGAGGTCAGGGGGGGAAACGGCAGACCTGCTGGTGAGTTGCTACCAATATAAGTTTGAAAGAGGATTATGTGCAGAAGAGGCCATGTTTCTTTCCTCCCTGGAGTTAGTCAGTGTATTCCTCCATGCCCAAGACAGAGGGTTTAGTGTTGCTCTTTTCCTTCTATTCAATACCCCAGCCACTTGCACCAACAGAACTGTGGTGCCACATTTATCTAAATTCCAGAAGAAATTGAGTTATCTGAAGTGCACCACAGGAACAGGCCCCCAATCGTGTAGCACCAATTTTTATATTAATCCTACCCTAGTCTGTTTAATTTCCTCAACATTCCCATCAACTTCCTCCAGATTCTATTACTCACTTACATATTAGGGCCAATTTACAGAGCAACCTGCACATTTTTGTCAGTGGAAACCAGAAAATAGAGTCCAAGAGTCATTGATTGAAAAGAGCTCTTCAGCCCAACTCATCCATGCTAACCAAGATGCCTCATCTAAGTTAGTCCCATTTGCCTGCATTTGGCCCATATCCCTCTAAACATTTCCTATCCATAGACCTGTCCAAGTGTCTATTAAATGTTGTTTATATGCCTACTTCAGCTACCTCCTCTGGCAGCTCATTCCATATACACACAATCTTCTGAGTGAAAAAATTGCCCCTTAGATTCCTATAAGATCTTTCCCCTCTCACCTTAACCCTATGTCCTCTGGTTCTTGATTCTCCTTCCCTGGGTAAAAGACTATCCTATCATCCAATCAATTCCCCACATGATTTTAAATACCTTTATAAGATCACTCCTTAGCGTTCTGCGCTCCAAGGAATAAAGTCTTAGCTTGCCCAATCTCTCCCATTATCTCGGGCCCTCGAGTCTTGGCAACATTGTCGTAAACCTTCTCTGAATCCTTCCAGCTTAATGACAAAGGCTGAACACTGTACTCCAAATGCAGCCTCACCACCATGTACAACTATAACATGGCATCCGGGCCATGCTCTCATTTCACTCCCATCAATGGGAAGTAGGTATAGGAGCCTGAAAACGGTAATATCCAGGTTCAGGAGCAGCTTCTTCACTTCAACCTCTAACTAAGCTCTGAACTACAGTATATAGACATGGGGGCATTATTTTTGTCTGCACTATTATTGTTTGTTTTTATAGACTGAACTTTTTTAGTTGTGTCTTAAGGTGTTTACAGAGTACTACGGTTGCATACTCATTGTGATGCTGCAAGTAAGAATTTCATAGTTCCATTTCGTTACACATGGCAATCAAACACTCTCAACTCTTCCTGGCCCACCTCAACTCCACCAAGGACCTTAAATTAGCCCGCCTCCAGGCCGCTCCCGCCGCCGACTCTCCGCGACTCGACCGCCCGCAGGCTCCAGGCCCCAACTCCGGCCTACATCGCCTGCCCGAGACCCGCGACGCCATCTTGTCCACGGGGAGCGCCTCCAGTACTCACCAGGACGCCGCCTTCACCGACCTCCACGTCGATGCTGCCGTCGACCTTCACCTGCCTACCGATGACGCCCAGCCTCGCCGCTTCTACGGTAACTCGGACTTCCTCCCCCTCGCCGATTCCTCCGAATCTCGCCGCCCCCCGGGACCTCCCAACATCATCGACGCACCGGGCCCATCTGACATCGCCGTCGCACTGGGCCCGCCGAACATCACAGCCGCACCCGGTCCTCCTAACATCGCCGCCGGACCGGGCCTATTCTACACGGCCGCCGGACCGGGGCTCCCCGAACATGGCCGCCGCACCGCACCCTACTCACCCCGTCGCCTCACCGGGCTGGCCGAACCGCGCCGCCCCACCGACCATCCGCCTACCGGGACCTCCCAAGCATCGCCCGTGGACCCCGACTCTACTGCCCACGGACCCCGACCATCGGGTCCGCCGACCCTCGCCACTGCAACGCCCCCCAGCCCCCCCGACTCCACTGCCCACGGACCCCGACCATCGGGTCCGCCGACCCTCGCCATTGCACCTCCCTCCAGCAGCCCGCAGCCGTCGCCTCACCTGCAGACTGGTCTCTGTACTGGGCCTGAAGCCTCCACGCTGCTCACTCCCACTCTCCTGGGTTTGACTCCACTGGGTCCTAGCGCTAGTCTGCCTAGACCTGGTTACCTCAGTGGCAGTTCCACTGATTCTTCCCCATCCCTCTCCAACTATGGGACCACTTCTCTTCCACACCCACACTACAGCCCTCTCACCCCCCCACCCCCTGAACACCCACCACCACACATCGCCTCGTCCCCGTTCCACCCACCTGCCGTCCTCCGGCCCCAACCCCCATCCCTGCCGGGTGTTCACCATCCCCCCCGACCTCCCCCTCTCCGACATCGAACGGTCTGTCCTCAGCAGAGGTCTTACCTTTGTCCCCCTCCGTCCCCACCTCAATGAGTTCCGTGCCCTCCATGACTTGGAACGCTACTACCGTCGCCTCCGCCTCACAGCTCACTTCCATGGGAAGGAGTCCTCGCTCCCCACTGATGACCCCTTTTCCCGTCTGCAATGCACCCCCTCCTCATGGAACCCCCCTCGTAGCCTTCCGGCTTTAGAACTCTTTATTAAAAACTGCCGCCGTGACATCAACCGCCTCAACTTCTCCACTCCCCTGTCTCACTCCAATCTCTCCCCCCCTGAACGCTCCGCCATCGACTCACTCCGCAACAACCTAGATTGGGTTATCAAACCCGCCGACAAGGGAGGTGCCGTGGTAGTCTGGCGCGTCGATCTCTACAAAGCTGAGGCCACGCGCCAACTCTCGGACACCTCCTCCTACTTACCCCTGGACCATGACCCCACTGACGAGCACCAGGCCACCATCTCCAGCACCATCACCGACTTCATCCACTCCCACGCCCTGCCCGACCGAGCCTCCAACCTCATTGTTCCCCAGCCCCGCACAGCCCGCTTTTACCTTCTCCCCAAAATCCACAAACCTGACTGTCCCGGTAGACCCATTGTCTCTGCCTGTTCGTGCCCCACCGAACTCATCTCCACCTACCTCGACTCCATCCTATCCCCCTTGGTTAAATCCCTCCCAACCTATGTTCAAGACACCTCAGACACTCTCCGTCGTCTCCGCGCATTCCACTCTCTAGGCCCTCACCCCCTCATCTTCACCATGGACATCCAGTCATTGTACACCTCCATCCCCGACCAGGATGGTCTCGAAGCCCTCCGTTTTTTCCTCGACCGTAGAAGCAACCTATACCCGGCCACTGACACCCTCCTCCACCTAGCGGAGCTGGTCCTTACACTTAATAACTTTTCATTTGACTCCTCCCATTTCCTCCAAATACAAGGCGTAGCTATGGGCACACGCATGGGCCCCAGCTACGCCTGCCTCTTTGTCGGGTACGTAGAACAATCCTTGTTCAATGCGTACCAGGGCCCCATCCCCGACCTCTACCTCCGCTACATCGATGCTTGTTTTGGTGCCATATCCTGCACCCACACACAACTGACTGACTTCATCCGCTTCACCACCAACTTCCATCCAGCACTCAAATACACCTGGACCATTTCCGACACTTCCCTACCATTCCTTGACCTCACTATCTCCATCGAAGGTGATAGACTCCTTACCGACATCCACTACAAACCCACCGACTCCCATGGCTATCTGGACTACACTTTTTCCCACCCTGCTTCCTGTAAGGACTCCATCCCCCACTCCCAATTCCTCCGTCTACGCCGCATCTGCTCCCAGGATGAGGCGTTCCACACCAGGGCATCTGAAATGTCCTCATTCTTCAGGGAACGGGGGTTCCCCTCCTCCACCATAGATGAGGCTCGCACCAGGGTCTCTGCCATACCACGCAACACTGCTCTCTCTCCCCATCCCCCCCACTCACAACAAGGGCAGAGTCCCCCTAGTCCTCACCTTTCACCCCACCAGCCGTCACATACAACAAGTGATCCTCCGTCAGTTTCGCCACCTCCAACGTGACCCCACCACTCGCCACATCTTCCCATCTCCCCCTATGTCTGCCTTCCGCAAAGACCGCTCCCTCCGTAACTCCCTTGTCAATTCTTCCCTTCTCTCCCATACCACCCCCTCCCTGGTACTTTCCCTTGCAACCGCAAGAGATGCAACACTTGTCCCTTCACCTCCCCCCTCGACTCCATTCAAGGACCCAAGCAGTCGTTCCAGGTGCGACAGAGGTTCACCTGCATCTCCTCCAACCTCATCTATTGCATCCGCTGCTCTAGATGCCAGCTGATCTACATCGGTGAGACCAAGCGGAGGCTTGGCGATCGTTTCGCCGAACACCTCCGGTCGGTCCGCAATAACCAACTTGACCTCCCGGTGGCTCAGCACTTCAACTCCCCCTCCCATTCCGTATCTGACCTCTCTGTCCTGGGTCTCCTCCATGGCCACAGCGAGCAACACCGTAAATTGGAGGAAATGCACCTCATATTCCGCTTGGGCAGTCTACATCCTGGTGGCCTGAACATTGAATTCTCCCAATTCTGCTAGCCCTTGCTGTCCCCTCCCCTTCATCAGCCCTCTGGTTGTCTCCTCCCCTCCCCCAGCCCTCGGGCTCCTCCTCCGCCTTTTTCCTTTTTTCCTTTCTTCTCCCCACCCCCTATCAGTCTGAAGAAGGGTTTCGGCCCGAAACGTTGCTTATTTCCTTCGCTCCATAGATGCTGCTGCACCCGCTGAGTTTCTCCAGCATTTTTGTGTACTCTCAACTCTTGACTCTCAACTTCTATACTTAATACCCTGACTAAAGAAGGCCTGACTCACTTGCCGCGGAACTGGGAACCTTGCCGGTGAGAGAAGCCGTTGAGAGGAAGACGGACGGAGACTGCTATGACCGCTGGACAGAGGTCCCGGTAAGAAGAACTGGGCAGGGGATCTTACCTCTGCACTCCCAAGGTCGGCATACCCCCGAGCAACATGGGCTGAAGAGGGCCATGCGAGGAGAGGGCCGTTGGGTCGAGGGGCGACCAGAATGGAGGCGGTGGCTGCAATGAGCCTTTATGGCCAGCTGCAGCTGGGACTGTAAAATGGGGCCAAGAAGGAGCCTCTTGCATATGGAGTCCATGAGCATTCTGTGTTGACCAGGGGACTGTGCTAATGTGCGGTGTTATTCTTGCTGAGCTGAATGCAAAAAAAAGTATTTCACTGTACCTTGGCACACGTGATAATAGAGAAACCCTTGAACCATTAAACCATTGCACCAAAGCACCCAGAGGAAGTCTACATGGTCACAGGGAGTTTGTATGTTCTTTCCGTGACCTGTGTGGGTTTTCCCTGAGTGCTCTGGTTTACTCCCACACTCCAACGAGGTATAGGTTTGTAGGTTAATTGGCTTGGGTAAAAATTGTAAATTGTCCCTAGCATGTGTAGGTATTAGTGAGCGGGGACCATCGGTCGGCGCCGACTTGGTGGACCGAAGGATTAACCCCCAGTCCCTGGTGCTGTGAGGCAGCAGCTCTACCAACTGCGCCAATGTGCTGCCCAAGTGTCTTCCCACATGCTTCCTTCCTCTGAGGCTGACCAGCACCACATAATCAAAGCCATCTCACGCAACCAGTTCCCATCAGACTACAAAATGACAGCCAAAATCCTCCCACAATCTTGCACCTGCAATGTCATAATTTTTTTAATTATTCTCTTTTCAACTACTTACACTGTGAAACACACCCAGATGACTCACAGACGTTTTAGCAAACAGCATTCCATACTAAACTATGTAAAGCATTGTAAAGCAGTTGATGACAGCTTACTCAATAAGGTTTTTTTCATGGAGTGTTTGAAAGCAGGAGAGTGGAGAAGAAACTTGGAGATTCAGCAAAGGCATTTTATCTTGATATATCGTTCTTCAATTAAGGGAACTTAATTGAACAGACAGCACTGGATTGAAATCTTTGTTGCATTATATGAGTAATGAATTTACAGCTGTGACCCAGATGCAGTCCTTCTTACAATAAGCACTCACTCCACCTAATTTTCAAGCAAAATTGACATTCAGTTTAATGATAGTGTGCCATATATCTCCATTTGCCTCTGCCCACTGTAATAGCCTGCCCCTTCCAATAGTCCGGTTAGCAATTCAGAAAATAGGACTACCCTCTCAAAACTCATCCAGCCAGGACTGGATGCACTGGTTTATTGGGCGGATTGTTCAATTGGATTTTGCCGATCATTTATCGGCAGCTTGCAGCTACAACATGCACCACCCACTTGTTCACTGACTACACTGTTGATCTCCCATCTGAGATCAGTTAGCTGGGCCTTTGGTGAAATCCACTCTTTTTCCCCCAAAAATAAACTTTATTCAGAATAAAAAATATATACAAAACAAGAATAGTGCAAAAACTCATCTGTCAGTCTCAACGTTTGTACATTCATCAGTGTTATATTTGGTAGTTTTCACAAACTACCCTCATGCCAAACACCCTTGCCACTCATGTGGCCCCCTGGCGTGAAATCCCTTCCCTTGATGAAGGGGATTCTCCAACACACCCTGCCCCCCCCCCTCCCCCCCCCAATGTCCAGCAGCGGAAGGACCCTAGACTGTGGTCCTCCCCCACAGAGCCTTGGCATTGACTGCACCAACCTTCAGTGCGTCCTTCATTGTGAGAGGACTTGAGTTTAGGAACAAGGAGATCCTACTGCAGTTGCACAGGGCCCCGGTGAGACCGTACCTGGAGTATTGTGTGCAATTTTGGTCTCCTAATTTGAGGAAGGAACTTGCAGTAGACTATCTTGAACTGAAAGCTACTTCACTAAAAGAGTAATGAATCTTTGGAATTCTCTACTCTAGAGGATTGTAAAGGCTTGGTCATTGACCAAAATATGTCTGGCTGTTAAAGGATGAAGGGGTATGGGTATGGAGCGGGAACATGATGTTGAGTTAAAAGTTCAGCTGTCATGTTATTGAATAGCAGAACAGGTTTTAGGGGTGGAAAGGCCTACTCCAGCTGTTTTTTCGTGAGGTCTTATGTACCTGCAGCTACACTAACATGTTGGTGCAAAGGCTGGAGTAACATTTCAGTGGCTCTGGAGTCACATGCTATGTTCTCCTAAAGTAATTCTCATGTTGAGTTAGTGCAGTAGAAACGCACATTCCATTCACACCACAAAATGATAGAAATCGTTCTCCATTGTCATTTGTCTTCCTGGCTGACCCAATTTGCACATACCTAATATAAATACCAAGTCAATTTACCTACAAACCTGTACGTCTTTGGAGTGTGTGAGGAAACCGAAGATCTTGGAGAAAACCCATGCGGTCACGGGGAGAACGTACAAACTCCCTACAGACAGCAGCCGTAGTCGGGATCAAACCCAGGTTTCAGGCGCTGCAAGCACTGTAAGGCAGCAACTCAATCGCTGTGCCACCGTGCTGCCCCAATCAAATCAAATAAGTAATAAAATAGCAGGCAGTTTTTTATGGAACAAGGGAAATGAAGGAAAGGAGAAATGGATGAGAGGATACATCTAATGTCTTGCCCACCACGTTACTTTCAAGAAGATATGTAGCCAAGTTGGATGGACAAACTAGACAGAGATCATGGCCCAAGGACACATACCTACCATTGGGTATCCAGCTTATTGCATGTTGAGAAATCAAGTGGCAAGCTGTTAGATTGTCCAGACCCCAGAGAGTATAGTGGTGCACTGAAGAAGAACCACTCCCCATAAAGAAAGCAGGTGTTTTTCTAGACCAGAATAGAACAAATATATTGGATGCAAAGAACAGGCTCTGGTATGTAGAGCTTAATGGAATCTCATATTCAAACACTTTCAACTCACCTTCTGATGGGTACCGTTGGAGGCGAATGCCACTTGCATTCGATACAACACCAGAGGAATTTCATTGACAGTGTCCTTGTGGTCTAAGTGTTTTTTTCACCATACAGATGACATTGCTCTTTAGAGAAAGGGAGAAAGTGGAAGACTCAGACCTGAACCATAACCTAATGCTGAGAAGCCTGAGTGCACAAGGAAGGAAAAGCAACTGAAAATCACCAAGCAAGAGTTGATACTCATCATGTAGGCATCTGCATTATGGGCCACCCGATCACAGAGACATTTGTAGGTGAACCCAGCAAGTGTCAAAGTTACAAAGAAGATGCCAAGTTCAACTGATGTTGCAGGAATTTGAAGTTTTTGCCCGTTTGTTAAGTAAGTTCCTGCATCAATTAAGTGATGAGTGACACAAAAGGCTGGAGTAACTCTACGGGACAGGCAGCATCTCTGGAGAAAAGGAATGGGTGACGCTTCGGGTCAAGACCCTTCTACAGAGCCAGTATGTGGTTGAAAAGGATGCGGAATAGTAATGACTGTCCAGTCAATGTGATGGTCAGGGGAGAGCTAACATTGAAATACTCTGATGATTAAAAGGGGTTAACAGTACAGGCAAGTTTAAAAAATAAGTTTTAGATGATCTAGCAGGAAGTTCAGCTGATACCACACACAAACATGTACACACATGCACACACGTGCACGCACACGCATGCACACACATACGCACACACATGCTCATGCTCACACGCACACACACTAACGCATGCACACACGCATGCATGCATACAAGCGCAACCACACACATGCACACACACACACAAAAGCATTGAAGATATGCGCACGCACACACACGCAGGCACACACATGCTCATGCACACATGCGCAAACGCTAATGCACGCGCACACACACGCATGCACGCACTCACACGCGCGTGCATGCACACACGAACGCACAAACACACAAGCATGCACACGCAAGCACGCACACACACACATACGCACACACACACACACCAACACCAGCAGAGCACTGACCGATATACAGTAGAGATAAGTTCCACACAAAACCAGGAAGGTGCTACTTTCCATGGATCTTTATAAATTTATAGAGTTCAAACCAGATCATAAAGCTGAACAATCATATCAAAATCTAAATTATTATCATTTGTTTCACAGTTAATATTAAACTCCAATCCAAACTTCTGGTAATTTTAGCAAGAGTTCTAATCAAGGGCAATTTAGAGGGCTGCAAGGAAATGAATGTGATACTTCCATGCGTGTGAGTGAAACAGGTGTTTGTATTTTTTTAGAGATGACAGCTGTTCTGTCTATTTACAATGGTTCATTCTTTATATTGGTTTATTTATTTACACGCACAATTTACACTTCTATTCAACAGCTGGTATGAACACTCAACTTTGTTAGCTGGAATCTAAAGTAACCAATGTTTTGTGTAATAAAACTCTTGCCTTTGGCTTTTTCCTTCAAGGTGTTGTTTTACTAGGTTTACAAGGTTTGTTCATGTACCTGTGCATGTGTCTGTATGCAAAACACTGCTGACATGCGAGTGTCTCTGGAGGCAGTCAGAGAGTCTGACCCTGCCACTAAATAGAGAGTCATAGGCACATTGTTTAGCACCTTCTGCCACTCACTGGCAGCAGAGAAACACCTCATGTCAGGCTGTGTATGGCCGTTCTGCCTCACAGGCCCCAGATATGCCCCACAGGCCACGTGCAGGCCACCAAGGTGCTCTTTGGATATTCATTCAGTTTTGGAGCACTTCACCCTCCGTGTGGCTGGAAACATGACTGGGATCCACGACGAAAACAAAAACTGCATTTACTACATGAGACTTGCTTGAGATCTGCATTGAAGGCCTGGTTTATCCTGACGTATGCAGCTGGAGTTGATTTATCCACATGCAGATAAAAATAACTGTATTAGTTAAAGGTTCCACTTTCACACAGCACCAAAGAATACGTTTGTTAAAATACACTTCCTTGAATATAAGAAGCCAGCTCCTACTAGTTCAGCTCAACTGAAGCCAGTTCAACTGTGGTGTCAAAAATGAATGCCATCTCCTTCTCTGGCATTAACCATTGCTCCTCAATGATTTCTCCAGCACTATCCCACAATTTCTCCGTTTTCCACCACCCTGTAAAAATGACACAATGGCCCTGAGTGCAGACCTGCTTCAACAGTGGATGGCCAGCATTTATCCACAGCCCAGCAGATATGATAGGTGTTTAGCTTTATTATTGTCACGTGTAGCGAGAAACAGCGAAGAGCTTTGTTTTGCGTGTTATCCAAAAAGATCAGATGTACCATACATAGTTGCAATCAGTTCAAACTTAAGTACAATATCTAGAGCAAAGGGGAAGATACAGAGTGCTGACAATAGTTCTCAGTATTGCAGCACGTGAGTTTCTTAGACAAAGTCCAACGTCCTCAAGGTTGCAGAGGTGAATCGAACAGTATCCTAGTTTGTGGAAGGACCATTCAAAAACCTGATAACAGAGGGGAAGAAGCTGTTCCTGTGTCTGGTGGTGCGCGCTTTCAAGCTTCTGCATCTTCTGTCGGATGGGAGTCTAAAATAAAGAACATTTTCAGAAGGTTGGGCAACATCTGTGGAAAAAGAATGTTTCAAGTCAATGATCTTTCAACAGAAGCAAGAAAATGTAGAGATCAAACACGCTTAAGAAACATAGAAACATAGAAAATAGGCGCAGGAGTAGGCCATTCGGCCCTTCGAGCCAGCACCACCATTCAATATGATCATGGCCGAAGTTGTTAGATGAGGAAGGAGGAGCCAAGAGTACAAGAAGAGAAGGTTATAGGTTGGGACTGAGGAGAATGAATGGCAAAAATGGTGATGGAAAAAAGTGAGAGGCTTTGATAAACCTGAATGAATAATATCCATAACGTTGGCAACAGTGCAAATAGGAGAAGTTGAATACAATCTGAAATAACCCTGAACAAATCTGAAAGAGTGGATCCACTCAGAGCAGATGGAGGGCAATGAGCAGATGTGAAAAATGTATTCTTCCAAACGTTTTCAATTAAGTGTGGCACAGTGGCACAGCTGGTAGAGTTGCTGTTTCACAGCACCAGAGATTAGTACAGGTGTCAGAGGTTATGGGGAGAAGGCAGGACAATGGGTTTGGGAGGGAGAGATAGATCAGCCATGATTGAATGGTGGAGTAGACTTGATGGGCCAAATGGCCTAATTCTACTCCTGTTCCTTATGACCTTATGACCCGGTTCAATCCTGACCGTGTATGCTGTCTGTGTAGAGTGGGTTTCCTCCAGGTGTTTTAGTTTCCTCCCACATCCCAAAGACATGTGGGTTTGTGATTTAATTGGCCTCTGTAAATTACTCCTGGTGGGTAGGGAGCGGAAACAAAGTTCGAAAACAGAGAACTCAAAAAACTCAAAAGATTTTTTTGTTTGTTTATTTTATAGTTTAGTTTAGAGATAGTTTAGTTTAGCCTAGTCTGTTTGTTTTTCTATCTTTTTTATTTTTTTTAATTTTTATTTTTAGTTCGTTTCAAAAGTATGTGTCTTTAGTTTCTCTAACTTTTCTATGTGGGGGAGGGGGGTAGGGTAAGGGGGAAACCGTTTCCCAGTCCCTTCCTGGTGAGGACGCGACTATTCTCCGAGTCGCGTCCTCGCCCCCCTCCTCGCGGCCTACCACCTGGATTGGAGCGGCCTTTCCTGCCGGACACCGGACCAGGGCTCCAGCAGTGGCGGCGCAATGCTAGATTCACAGCGGAGCGGGCGATGCCTTACCTGGGATCGTCGTGGAGGCTCCGGAGTGCTGGGCCTGCTGCATCTACATCGGAGCTGCAGAGCTTCCAGCGTGGCCGGCGCTGTCTTCAACATTGCGGAGACCTGGGGCCATTTGCCAAGGGCCGCCAGCATTGAATCTCCGCCCGGCGCGGCCTGTGGACTTCGGGAGCCGCGGACTCTGGTAGGAGGTGGCCGTTTCGGATGTCCAAGCTGCGGAGGATGTCCTCCAGTCCCGACGTCGGACTTCCATCACCCCGGCAAGCGGGCTTGAACATCGGGCCGCCCGTAGCGGCGACAGCGGGGGCTCGGGAGCCCCCCGACCATGGGAGGACAACAGAGGAGGATGACTGAATTTTGGAGCCTTCCCTCACAGTGGGAAACTTTGATCCCGCTGTGTGGGGATGTCTGTGTTAAAAACTATCGTGTTCTGTGCTCTTTATTATTCGTATGGCTGTAGGCGACCACACATTTCACTGTACCAATTGGTACATGTGACAAATAAATGTATCTTGTATCTTGTATCTTGAGATACAACACAGAAAAAGGCCCTTTGGCCTACCGAGTCCTTAACGACCTGCGATCCCCGTAAGCTAGCACTATCCTACACACACTCTCGGGACAATTTACAGTCTTTACCAAAGCCAATTAACCTACAAACCTGCACGTCTTTGGAATGTGGGAGGAAACCGGAGCACCCGGAGAAAACCCACACAGTCATGGGGAGAACATACAAACTCCACATGGACAGCACCCGTAGCCAGCATCGAGCATGGGCAGTGATGGAAATGGGGGGGTACGCAGGGGGATGTTCCCCTACTTTTCAGTTTCCAGTTTATGTCCAATCTCTGTACAAGAAGGGAGACAGAGTTGATAAATACGGATTTTTTTTTAAACGTCCGTGGACAATCGTTACAATGAGTCACCGCTGCACCGGCCATGAGACGAAAATGATTTGTTAACTACCACTGTTAGCACTTGTTAACAGCCAGTATTTAACACCTAGTTATACAATGTGTCATCAATACATCGATCCACATTCCTCAGTAAATGTAATTATGTTTTGACGTATTAATGACGCGGCGTTCCTTTGAATAAAATTCACGGGAGAATTTCTTAAATCTTACTGTCATTAAGGGCTCCGGACCGCGAGCACGGGCTTCTTCCTGGTGTGCAGGTATAGTCATTCACCCACTTTATTTTAAGAAGGAACTGCTAATGCTGGAACAATCGAAGGTAGACAAAAATGCGGGAGAAACTTTGTCGGGTGAGGCAGCATCTCACCCACTGAGTTTCTCCAGCATTTTTGTCCACCCACGTTATTTAGTAATCTGTACCCGTCATTTAGGGATGTTATATGATTTTTTTTTAAATAACTTTAAGTGTGTTGTTTTCTCTCTCACCTTCAAGGTTAGTTCTTCTGCCTTTATTTGCTTCAGTTTTATTTAGTGTTATTTATCATGGTGTGGTTGTGGCTTTTGAACGATTTAAATGTATTGGATTTTTAAAATTCATGTAAATTCATAGCGTTGCCCGAGCACCAAATCCCTTCAGCTGTAGCTGCAACTGAAGCTACGGGTGGATTAGTAGACCTTGAAGAGGCATTGACACTTGGTTTTTATGTAGAGGAGTAATAGAGAAGGGCTCCGGACCGCGAGCTCACTGACTGAATGATACAGACGTCCTGACTGAAAATCACACCCTTCCGATCAATTATTTTAGGATAAGCCTTTCTAGAGAACATGCTACTTTTGCTTTGCCCATTTTCAAAATATAGAATTTTGAATTTGGCGTTGATTGGTACAAGGAGACTACAAAGCTCGTAATATCTATTTTTTTACACACTATAACTTTCTACATTTCTACTTTTGGGTATGTATGTGGCAATTATGGCTCATTGAATTTTCTCCAACACTACTAGTTATATTCGTAACAACATATTTAAATACGTGAAATTTTCGTTCTTTCCCAACCCCTTAAAAAATGCCTGAAGGAGGGACCCGACCCTAAACGTCGCCTAGCCATTCCCTCCATAGATAGACACAAAATGCTGGAGTAACTCAGCGGGTCAGGCAGCAGCTCTGGAGAGAAGGAGTAGATGACGTTTTGGGTCGAAACCCTTCTTCGGACCTTCCATAGATCCAGCCTGACCTGCTGAGTTCTCCAGCACTTTATGTTTTGCTCTTAAAATAAAGCCGTGGTCCGCTGAAGAAACAACACGATAGACCACTGTTGAAGTGCAAGTTTTGCTGTACACTTCATTATGTTGAACACATCATAATACACCCTGAGTGATTTAATGGGTTCAGATTGAGCGTGAAGCTCACGCATTTAACGAAAATCTCACGCTCTCACACTGATGACAGAAGTTCTCACGCTCAATTTTTTTTTCCTTTTAATATATAAATAAATAAATAAAGTCACACTCCTCCACACTCACCAATGAGAATAGTTTTCTGTCGGCGGGTTTCCCGTAAAGAACGAGCAATTGGCTTAAGCCAATGTAGACAAAAATGCTGGAGAAACTCAGCAGGTGAGGCAGCATCTATGTCTGAGTTTGACCCTTCTTCAGACTCAAACATTTCTCAAGCATTTTTGTCTACATTGGCTTAAGCCAATTGCTCGTTCTGACAATTGCTTAAGCCAATAACTCAGCAGGACAGGCAGCATCTCTGGAGAGAAAGAATAGGTGATGTTTCGGGTCGAGACCTTCGGGTCGGGTCAGACTGAAGAGGTTGAAAACCAGCCATAAAACACAATGACTGGAGATGTGTGTTATCCAACTAAGGGTAGAAATCAGAATCATGTGTTGATCTTTATTGAAGTGACACCATAATAAATATATTACAGAATTTTTTTTTTAATGGGGTGGCACGGTGGCGCAGCGGTAGAGTTGTTGCCTTGCAGCACCACAGACGCAGATTGGATCCTGACTACGGGTGCTGTCTGTACAGAATTTGTACATTCTCCTTATGACCACATGGTTTTCTCTGGATATTCCGGTTTCTCCCACATCCGAAAGAAGTGCAGGTTTGCAGGTTAATTGGCTTCTGTAAATTGTCCCTGGCATGTAGGATACAACTGGTGTATGGTAGATTGCTGGTCTGTGTGGACTTGGTGGGCCGAAGGGCCTGTTTCCCTATATATGTTTTACATATATATCTTAATTTCATTGAACCATATACGGTTGAATATGTGGCATTATTTTCGTCTTGTTTTTTGAGTTAAAGAGTAAGGTTGATTGATTTATTTGTGCAGAACAGTGATGGAAATCTGATTCCTCTTGCCTTGTTTCTATGTTTTTGTTTCTCTATATATATGCATAACAGCATGAATTATAATCTGATTTCCATACATGAATATACTAAGGTCATTCATGTGCTGCACCTGTTGATCAGAGCCTGGCTCTACTGTAAAATGTAACTAGGAATATAATTTAGCCTAACCTTATTCGTACATAATCCAATTTGAAGCGTAAATGTTGCATTCAAGTGTAAGTTAACTCGCTACAGTATGCACCAGATTGCACAATTTCAAGCTGAAAATGCAAAAGCTCCCTCCCACACCCTCCCCTCTCGATCGCTATGCTCCCTCGCAATTTCTCACTCTCAACTCTCACCCAATGTTGGCAGCCCTGCTTATATCAGATTTAAATCGGAATTACGATTTTTTGGTTTTCCTATTTGTCAATTTTTTGTGCCCGATTATTTGGCAGCCAATCAACCGCTGTCTCTAAGGGGGTTGCGTCCAATCACCGACCAGCTTCCCCTAAAATTCCCATCCAATTAACAAATCGGGCTCCTCCCGTCCAATCAGCCACTGTCTCCAAGGGCATAGTGTCCAATCACATAATGCGCTGGTCACTCGGCGGCCAATCAGACGTAGTCTCCAAGGGCGCGTTGTGACCAATTACCGACCAGCTTCCCTTTCTGAGATACCTATCTTTATTTGACTGAGTTACTGATACAATGTGTATGTAATCATCATACCCAGTCCATATAGGCTCAAATTGCCCTGAAATTTACCATACTACAAATAATTTCTCACGGGGGGGCTTATAGCGTCTACTCCCCTCCCCCCTTCCTGCCCAACCTCAGCCTCACGGACCTTAGCGAACCCCTAGTTCCTAAAACCCATTTCCATCACTGAGCACGGGTCTCTGGAACTGTAAGGCAGCAACTCTACCATTGCCCATATGATTTCCCCCTTCATGAAACCCATTTAAGTTTGCATGATTATATATAAACTCCTGCAAACAGCAGTGAGGAAAACACCATTTAATCTGCTTGTGATGTTTGCTTAGTTGGGCTGGGCAGCGAATGGTCAGTTTTGGAAATTGCCTTGCAGTATTTAGCATCCACCTGCACACATGGGCCTTTGACAGACCTCTCACCAGAAGAAAATGTTGGCCTCCTTCATGTGCCGCCTTAAAACACCACTCTCGCTGTTTGTTCACGTCCTGGTGTGGCCTTTGTTGTTCAAAGGCAGAGCAGAACCTCTGAGTCAACTCAGCCTCTGCTGTTCCAGCATGAAATTTGAGCTCAAAAATATAAATTTACAGGGTTGCTGGATAATGCCAGAAACAGCAAATTAGTTCACAATGAAAAGTGATATCTGGTTACAAAATTATAAGGCCTTCCATGGAAGTGTCAAGAGTCAAAAGTGATTAATTGTTAAATGTACTGACAATTAAATTCTTACTTGCTACAGCTTCACAAGTATGCAAATGCGATAATACACTGATAATATATAATAATCAAAAATAAAATTAATTATTAACTACAATACTAGTTAACCATAATTATGCAATATAAGGTTACCATAATTTTTAGTTTAGTTTAGCTTAGTTTAGTTTAGTTTAGTTTAGAGATACAGCGTGGAAACAGGCCCTTCGGCCCACACTGCACAGACCAGCGATCCCCGCACATAACAATATCCTACACTAGGAACAATGTTTTTACATTTATACCAAGACAATTAACCTACAAACCTGTATATCTTTGGAGTGTAGGAGGAAATTGAAGTTCTCTGAGAAAACCCACACGGGAGAACGTACAAACTCCAGAAGTAAGCTTTACTTTAGAGATGTACCCACCATAAGCTTTACTTTAGAGATACAGCATGGAAATAGACCTACCGGCCCACCAAGTACACAGTGACCATTGATCAGTCGTTCACACTAGTTCTATGTTATCCCACTTTCTCATTCACTTCTGACACACACACTAGGGGCACATGCACAGAGGTCAATTAACCTACAAACCTGCAAGTCTTTGGGAAGTGGGAGGAAACCAGAGCACCTGGATGAAACCCACGTGGACACAGGAGGAATGTGCAAACTCCACACAGACAACACCAGAGGTCAGGATCTACCCGGGTCTCTGGTGCTGAGAGACAGCAGGTCTACCACCTGTGCCACCGTGCTGCTCAGATATTAGTGTAAGGATTTCAACCAAGATCCATAATGTAAAATGGATTCATGATAATCCCAGGTGCATAGGTGCTGTCCATTTATCCTTTCAATACCTGCACCATTTTATCCTCCTCGTATATCCCTTGTATCACCAATGCAGATTGTGATTTGCCACTCCTTCTGAGACTTATGGGATCGCTAAAGAGATTTATTTTGTTGCAAGGCTTTTGCTGCACCTTCTATCTTTGCTGTTCCACTATGTGGCAAAAACAGGTTACAGTTGGTTTCATATAACCTGGATGATTTATCTCTTGTTGGAATAAATCCTGTCTCGTCAGGACAGGTGTGAGAACAGGTAACAGTTAATTTGCATTCAATATATTTCCAACCATATTTTAGATATTTAGTTTAATGTCCCATGATTATGATTAAAAGTGCAATGTTGTTTATTATATTACTGTTTTCTCATCAATAAAGAATATAATATTAAAAAAACAGGAGAAATAGGCCTGCTCCAGCATTGAATCACAATGGTGAATCCTTCACATTGGAATTATCTTCTTGTTTAATACCATATCCCTTGTTTTGCCTCATTTCCAAAAAATCCACAACAATCTGAATAGAATCAGGTCAGAGAACTTGGAATTCCACTACACCAGCTGGCAAGCTAAAGGATCATTTGGGATACCCACATTTTTTAAGGCATTTGTCTGAACTAATATGAAAACCACTAATACATTCAGACTAAATCAGTAGTTAGAGTACATTTACCTGGTTTATAAGAGTTTATAAGAGTATTGGTAAAACGTCGGTGAATGGGACTGACATACTGTAGATGGACATCTTAGTCGATATGGATGAGTTGGGCTGAAGGGCCTATTTGTTGACTCAGTTGTGATTCTATGACTTTGCAATGATTCCATGATTCCATGATGACCCTACAATGACCCTACGACTCTACCACTCCATGATGCTATTTTGTAGCTTGTTTTGTATTGTATCCTAGGTAAGGGGAGTATGAGGGCCAGGGCAGTTTACTGTTCTGGATGTCAGATGTGGGAAGTCATGGAGTCTGATAGCCCTCCAGACATCCACATCTGCGCCAGGTGTATCGAGATGGGGCTCCTAATGGACCGTATTAGGAACCTGGAGCAGCAGCTCGATGACCTCCGTCTGGTCAGGGAGAGCGAGGAAGTCATTGAGAGGAGTTACAGGGATGTGGTCACTCCAACACCACAGGAGGCAGATGATGCCTCCAGTACAGAGACCGGTCCTGTTGCTCAGAAGGGTAAGGAAAAGAAGAGGAGGGCAATACTAATAGGGGACTCTATAGTTAGGGGGTCAGACAGGCGATTCTGTGGACGCAGTCGGGAGACCCGGATGGTAGTTTGCCTCCCTGGTGCCAGGGTCTGTGATGTGTCTCAACGTGTCCAAGATATCCTGAAAGGGCAGGGAGAGGAGCCCGAGGTCGTGGTACATATAGGTACCAATGACATAGGTAAAAAAAGAGAAGAGGTCCTGAAAGGAGAATTTAGGGCGTTAGGAGGGGAGTTAAAGAGAAGGACAGCAAAGGTAACAATCTCGGCATTACTGCCTGTGGCACGTGACAGTGAGAGTAGGAATGGAGCGAGGTGGAGGATAAATGCGTGGCTGAAGGACTGGTGCAGAAGGCAGGGATTCAAATTTCTGGATCATTGGGACCTCTTTTGTGGAAGGTTCGACCTGTACAAAAAGGATGGGTTGCACTTGAACCTGAGGGGGACCGATATCCTGGCGGGGAGATCTGCAAAGGCTACTGGGGAGACTTTAAACTAGAATGGTTGGGGGGAGGGGCTCAAATAGAGAATGCTATTAGACAGTGTGTGAGGCAGGAGGCAGAGAAGGAAAGCACTCAGACCCAACATGTAGGGGGGAAAGAAGAAAACAATAATAAACAGAGAATAAGAGGTGGTGGGGTTCTTAAATGGGTGAGCAGAGAAACAGAGGGGTGTAAAATGCGGGCGGAAGCAATAGGTAGCAAGGTGAAAAGTAAAAGTGGCAGGCAGACAAATCCAGGGCAAAAATCAAAAAGAGCCACTTCTCAACATAATTGTATAAGGGGTAAGAGCGTTGTAAAAACAAGCCTGAAGGCTTTGTGTCTCAATGCAAGGAGCATTCGTAATAAGGTGGATGAGTTGAACGTGCAGATAGCAATTAATGATTATGATATAGTTGGGATCACGGCGACATGGCTCCAGGGTGACCAAGGCTGGGAGCTGAACATCCAGGGATATTCAATATTCAGGAGGGATAGAGAGAAAGGAAAAGGAGGTGGGGTAGCGTTGCTGGTTAGAGAGGAGATTAACGCAGTGGAAAGGAAGGACATTAGCTTGGAGCATGTGGAATCGGTATGGGTAGAGCTGCGAAACACTAAGGGGCAGAAAACGCTGGTGGGTGTTGTGTACAGGCCACCTAGCAGTAGTAGTGAAGTTGGGGATGGCATCAAACAGGAAATTAGAAATGCGTGCAACAAAGGCAAAACAGTTATAATGGGTGACTTCAATCTACATATAGATTGGGTGAATCAAAGTGGCAGGGGTGCTGAGGAAGAGGATTTCTTGGAATGTATGCGGGATAGTTATCTAAACCAACATGTAGAGGAACCAACGAGAGAGCAGGCTATTTTAGACTGGGTATTGAGTAATGAGGAAGGGTTAGTTAGCAGTCTTGTTGTGCGTGCCCCCTTGGGCAAGAGTGACCATAATATGGTTGAGTTCTTCATTAGGATGGAGAGTGACATTGTTAATTCAGAAACAACGGTTCTGAACTTAAAGAAAGGTAACTTTGGTGGTATGAGACGTGAATTGGCCAAGATTGACTGGCAATTAGTTCTAAAAGGGTTGACGGTGGATATGCAATGGAAGGCATTTAAAGACTGCATGGATGAACTACAAAAATTGTTCATCCCAGTTTGGCAAAAGAATAAATCAGGGAAGGTAGTGCATCCGTGGATAACAAGAGAAATCAGGGATAGTATCAAAGCAAAAGATGATGCGTACAAATTAGCCAGAAAAAGCAGCATACCAGAGGAATGGGAGAAATTCAGAGACCAACAGAGGAGGACAAAGGGCTTAATTAGGAAAGGGAAAATAGATTATGAAAGGAAACTGGCAGGGAACATAAAAACTGACTGCAAACGTTTTTATAGATATGTGAAGAGAAAGAGATTAGTTAAAACAAATGTAGGTCCCTTGCAGTCAGAAACAGGTGAATTGATCATGGGGAACAAGGATATGGTGGACCAATTGAATAACTACTTTGGTTCCGTCTTCACTAAGGAAGACATAAATAATCTGCCGGAAATAGCAGGGGGCCGCGGGTCAAAGGAGATGGAGGAACTGAGTGAAATCCAGGTTAGTCGGGAAGTGGTGTTGGGTAAATTGAATGGATTAAAGGCCGATAAATCACCAGGGCCAGATAGGCTGCATCCCAGAGTACTTAAGGAAGTAGCTCCAGAAATAGTGGATGCATTAGTGATAATTTTTCAAAACTCCTTCGATTCTGGAGTAGTTCCTGAGGATTGGAGGGTAGCAAACGTAACCCTACTTTTTAAGAAGGGAGGGAGAGAGAAAACGGGGAATTACAGACCAGTTAGTCTAACATCGGTAGTGGGGAAGCTGCTAGAGTCAGTTATTAAAGATGGGATAGCAGCACATTTGGAAAGTGGTGAAATCATTGGACAAAGTCAGCATGGATTTACGAAAGGTAAATCGTGTCTGACGAATCTTATAGAATTTTTCGAGGATGTAACTAGTAGAGTGGATAGGGGAGAACCAGTGGATGTGTTGTATCTGGACTTTCAGAAGGCTTTCGACAAGGTACCACATAAGAGATTAGGATACAAACTTAAATCACACGGTATTGGGGGTTCAGTATTGATGTGGATAGAGAACTGGCTGGCAAACAGGAAGCAAAGAGTAGGAGTAAACGGGTCCTTTTCACAATGGCAGGCAGTGACTAGTGGGGTACTGCAAGGCTCAGTGCTGGGACCCCAGCTATTTACAATTTATATTAATGATCTGGACGAGGGAATTGAAAGCAACATCTCCAAGTTTGCGGATGACACTAAGCTGGGGGGCGGTGTTAGCTGTGAGGAGGATGCTAGGAGACTGCAAGGTGACTTGGATAGGCTGGGTGAGTGGGCAAATGTTTGGCAGATGCAGTATAATGTGGATAAATGTGAGGTTATCCACTTTGGTGGCAATAACGGGAAGGCAGACTATTATCTAAATGGTGGCCGATTAGGAAATGGGGAGATGCAGCGAGACCTGGGTGTCATGGTACACCAGTCATTGAAAGTAGGCATGCAGGTGCAGCAGGCAGTGAAGAAAGCGAATGGTATGTTGGCCTTCATAGCAAGAGGATTTGAGTATAGGAGCAGGGAGGTTCTACTGCAGTTGTACAGGGTCTTGGTGAGACCACACCTGGAGTATTGCGTACAGTTTTGGTCTCCAAATCTGAGGAAGGACATTATAGCCATAGAGGGAGTGCAGAGAAGGTTCACCAGACTGATTCCTGGGATGTCAGGACTTTCATATGAAGAAAGACTGGATAGACTTGGCTTATACTCGCTAGAATTTAGGAGATTGAGAGGGGATCTTATAGAAACGTACAAAATTCTTATGGGGTTGGACAGGCTAGATGCAGGAAGATTGTTCCTGATGTTGGGGAAGTCCAGGACAAGGGGTCACAGCTTAAGGATAAAGGGGAAATCCTTTAGGACCGAGATGAGGAAAAACTTTTTCACACAGAGAGTGGTGAATCTCTGGAACTCTCTGCCACAGAGGGTAGTTGAGGCCAGTTCATTGGCTATATTTAAGAGGGAGTTAGATGTGGCCCTTGTGGCTAAGGGGATCAGGGGGTATGGAGAGAAGGCAGGTACGGGATACTGAGTTGGATGATCAGCCATGATCATATTGAATGGCGGTGCAGGCTCGAAGGGCCAAATGGCCTACTCCTGCACCTATTTTCTATGTATCTATGTATCTATCTATGTAGATAATACTTCTGTAAAACAAAAGAAGGCCATTCTGTCCACCTGCTCTCTGCCACTTCCTAGCAGGGAAATGCCAACAGTCCCATCCCTCTCTTTATTTTCCGTACCCCGGCTCTCAAATGCTATTCTTCTTTGATTCTCTTGTAATTTACTTAAGCCAAATGTAATTTACAGTCAATTAGTTTAGTTTTGATTAGTTTAGTTTTGAGATACAGCAGGGAAACATGCCCTTTGACCCACCGAGTCCACACCGACTATCGATCACCGTTCACATTACTTTTATGTTATCCTGCTTTCTCGCCCACTCCCTACACACTAGGTGCAATTTACAGAGACCAATTAGCCTATGGGCCTGCACATCTTTGGGCTGTGGGAGGACGTGGAGGAATCCCAAACAGTCACGGGGACAACGTGCGAACTCCACACAAGGTCAGGATCGAACCTGAGTCTCTGGCGTTTTGAAGCAAGCCACGCATGGTGAAACAAAAAGATCTTTATTGTCAAAGCAAAGAGAACAGCAAAGGGGAAGGTTAACCCGGGGTTCATTATATATATCAGGACACACCCCTAAACCCCGTGACGACTCCTTTCCGCCAAACCCAATCACGTGACCCACCCCCGACTGCCGAGGGTTCATACAGTAAGTGGCCTAACCACCGGGTGGTGCCACAGGACCCCCTCCCCCCCCAGAACCGGAGGCACAAAAACGAAACGACAGGCGAAAGAGGCGGCCGGACCTCGTGCACACATCCCCCCCCCCACAGGGGACACAACCGAGGAAGGCGAAGGCGGGAGCGGGCGTGACCGCGGACGCCCCCGACAACGAAGCTGGGCCACCAACACAGGTTGATTAAGGTCGACATGGGCCGGCTTCAAACGAGCCATCGTCGCAGTCTCACTCCGACCCCCCATGTCTAATATAAAAGTTTTAAGTCCGCACTGCAGCATCCGGAAGGGCACCTCGTACGGCCGCTGCAGCGGCGAGCGATACATGTCACAGCGCAGGAACACATAGGAACAGTCCTGGAGAGCAGACAAAATGTAGGAAGGCACCACACCATGGCGAGATGTCGGGACAGGAGAAAGCGTGCCCACCTTCTCCCGCGAACGGACCAACACAGACGAGGGCGGCTCCTGCAACCCACGTCCGCCAGAACAAAATCCCCTGGAACGGTAAGCGGAGCACCATAAACCAATTCCGCAGAGGAGGAAGCAAGTCCGCCTTCGGGGCAGAACGAATCCCCAGCAAAATCCCTTACCGGGTTCGCTCGGGACAGGCGGCGCAGCCGAACTCCCGGTAGATGCAGGGCCTGGTATCTGGGCCCTCCAGGACACCGTCGACATCCGATCGATCGAGCCACCACCTTGCTGCTTGGTCTGCCGCAGCTCGTCCACACACTCCACTAGCTGCCGGGGGTCAGCGAAATCCTCCCCGGCGAGAAGCAGGCGGATGTCGTCCGGCATCTGTTCCAAGAAGGCGTGTTGGAAGAGCAGGCAGGGCTGATGACCGTCCATGATGGTGAACATCTCACTCATGAGCACCGACGGCTTGCGATCGCCGAGGCCGCCCATGTGCATGCGCCGCGCTGCTTTGTCCCGACGGCTGAGCACAAAGGTACGCAAGAGCAGCGCTTTAAGGCGCACGTAGGTAATGGACCAGGCGACCGGCCGTCTTCTGATCCAACATGCCGACCACATAATAGTACTGGGTGCCATCAGCCATGATGCATTGGATGTGAAACTGGGCCTCGGCCTGCTGGAACCACACCTGGGCCTGCGGTGACTTAGGCCAGAAATTAGTGCTATAAAAGTGGAGTGAATTGGAGGAGAGACATGATTACTAGCATGGCATAACACAAAGCAACCATACCTCTGGATATGATCCAAAATAAGCTTCCCATACAAACCTATTAAGAAGTAATCATGGATCCAATAATGGCATCTACAAGAAAGCAAATGGCATGTTGGCCTTCATAACAAGAGTAGTTGAGTATAGGAGCAAAGAGGTCCTGCTGCAATTGTACAGGGCCCTAGTGAGACCACACCTTGAATATTGTGTGTAGTTTTGGTCTCCGCGTTTGAGGAAGGACATTCTTGCTATTAAGGGAGTGCAGCGTAGGTTCACAAGGTTAATTCCCGGGATGGCGGGACTGTCATATGCTGAGAGAATGGAGCGGCTGGGCTTGTATACTCTGGAATTTAGAAGGATGAGAAGGGATCTTATTGAAACATATAAGATTATTAAGGGTTTGGACACGCTGGAGGCAGGAAACATGTTCCCGACGTTGAGGGAGTCCAGAACCAGGGGCCACAGTTTAAGAATAAGAGGTAAGTCATTTAGAACGGAGATGAGGAAACACTTTTTCACACAGGGAGTTGTGAGTCTGTGGAATTCTCTGCCTCAGAGGGCAGTGGAGGCCGGTTCTCTGGATACTTTCAAGAGAGAGCTAGAAAGGTCTATTAAAGATAACGGAGTCAGGGGATATGGGGAGAAGGCAGGAACAGGGTACTGATTGTGGATGATGAGCCATGATCACATTGAATGGCAGTGCTGGCTCGAAGGACCGAATGGCCTACTCCTGCACCTATTGGCTATTGTCTATTGTCTAATATCTCTCGTTTCCGTGTTTAAGTTACCTTTATACATACTAAAGACCCACCACAGCTTCACTGTCAATTGGGAGGGATATTTTATTTTATCAATATTACAAGCACGGGGAAATGTAGAAACAAAGACCTGCAGATGCTGGTTTATACCAAAGATAAAGTAACTCAACGGGTTTTGCTCAGGATTCCCATATCTGCATTTCCTTGTATCTCATGTACCATTACAAGTACCATGTCAGTACGCAGACTCTGGTGGAGAGGACATTGGCAAATTGAAATGATGGGACCACTGCCTGGATGACACCAGAAGGGCCTCCGGAATTTGTCAGAGTTATGCCGAATTCTTGAAAGAAGTACAACCTCCAACAGTTTCTTGCGACAGCCTTCCGGCCTGGAGCTCAGAGCAAAGGGAAGAAAAGGACAAGATGGTGAAGCAACCCCCAACAGCCCCTGCCTGTGACCAGTTCAAGGTCAGTGTAATACCAAGAACCAAAAGAAAATAATATTTCATTTCAATTTTCTAATGCTTGAAAACCAAATTTATGAATCAGAATGTGCCGAACTGCATATTGTCATTACAATAATTTGTAGCAGAATGCAATTTTATTCAAAAAGTAAAACATAGAAGCTCCTTTGGTGTTTAACAACACTCGACTATTAAAATTATGCACTTCATTTTTTTTGCAACTTTGTAATATATGCAACATTTGATCTACAGTCGCAGATTATTCTGGACAGAAGAGGAAAGATATTCTAGCATTTTTATTGCCTTGAGTCATCTTGAAGTTTTAATGACTATTTTACTGCAGGAAATGCAACATCCAATTTGCACCCAGCAGTTTGATAAGATCCAAATAATTGTTTTAGTAGAGTTAGTTCAGGGATAAAGACTGACTAGAGATCTTTCATGATAATAGTACCTTTAGGCAACTCTTTCTCCTCCCCAGCTAATCTCTGCTGTGGGGTTCCACAAGGTTCCATCCTTGGCCCCATTCTCTTCTCCCTGTATATGCTCCCCTTAGGCCAAGTCATTGAAAGGCACGGCATTTCCTTCCATTGCTACGCAGACGATACACAACTCTATCTCCCCCTGAAGCCCTAAAACCAATCAAATCTGCTTAACCTTACCCACTGCCTCGAGGATATAAAGTGTTGGATGGCCCAGAACTTCCTCCAACTAAACGAGCGTAAGTCTGAGGTCATCCTTCTCGGCTCCTCGGACTCAATCAAAATGATAGCAGGCAGCCTTGGAAGCCTTACCCCACTACTCAAACCTCACGTCAAAAACCTTGGCGTGATATTTGACTCAGCACTGAAATTTGACAAACATGTCAATGCCGTGGTAAAAGCTAGCTTCTTTCAGCTTCGGACGATAGCTAAAATAAAACAATTCCTCCACTTTGATGACCTCAAAAAGATCATCCACACATTTATCTCCTCCCGCCTAGATTACTGCAACTACCTTTACACTGGCATCAGCCAATCTTCCCTGTCCCGCCCGCAACTGGTCCAAAACGCCGCAGCGAGACTCCTGATGGGCACCCGAAAAAGGAACCACATCACCCCGATCCTGGCCTCTCTCCACTGGCTCCCTGTGCGGTTCCATATACATTTCAAGATCCTCCTCTATGTCTACAAAGCCCTCAATGGGCTTGCCCCCACCTACATTAAAAGTCTTCTCACCCACCACTCCACCTCCAGGTCCCTCAGATCGGCCGACTTGGGGTTGCTGAATATCCCGTGGTCTAGGCATAAGCTCAGGGGCGACCGTGCCTTTGCGGTTGCAGCTCCTAGACTGTGGAACAGCATCCCCCTTTCCATCAGAACTGCCCCCTCCATCGACTCCTTTAAGTCAAGACTAAAAACGTATCTATACTCCCAAGCCTTTCTTGACGTCCTCTGAGGGAGGGCTATATGTATATATGTATGTAGTTTGTTTGTTTATACTATTCTTATAACAAATGTAAAGCACTTTGGCCAACGAGAGTTGTTTTTTAAATGTGCTATATAAATAAATGTGACTTGACTTGACTTTAGACTTGACTTTAGAACTTGTACACTAACAATATCCTACACACTAGGGACAATTTACCAATTTACCAAAGTCAACTAACCTACAAACCTGCACGTCTTTGGAATGTGGGAGGAAACCGGAGTACCCAAAGAAAACCCACGCAGTCACAGAGAGAACGTGCAAACTCCATACAGACAGCAACGTAGTCCGGATCAAACTGCCCCAAAGACCTCCGGGTCTTTGCATTCGCTGAGAGACAAGGCGGCATTGTTAGATAAGGACATAGACCTGATTGCTCAATGTTGTTTAGTTTGTGATAATAACATGGATTAATTGGCAACGTACGTGTTTGTTAACTCCAGGGCATATTGATAACTGCACTGGGATAGGTTTTGGACTCATTAAAATGCCATTAATGATTTAGCCTGTGGCTTGAGTGTATAAACAGCAGAAATCAAACATTCCATAAGAGGGTTTGAAAACATTCAGCTTTAGCTGCAACCACAAGAAATTCTTCTTATTAGATAGTCACATGAGTACAAATTGTCTGTTTAGTTTAGTTTCAAGATGCAGCGCATGAACAGACACGAGGGGACTGAGGAGAATTTACAATCTTTACCAAAGCCAATTATCCTACAGGACTATGTGTAGGAAAGAACTGCAGATGCTGGTTTACATCGAAGGTAGGCACAAAATGCTGAAATAACTCAGAGGGACAGGCAGCATCTCAGGAGAGAAGGAATGTGTGACGTTTTGGGTCATGACCCTTCTTCAGACTGAGATCAATCTTTGGAGTGTGGGAGGAAGCCGGAGCACCCGGGGAAAACCCACTGGTCTTGGGGAGAATGTACAAACTCCATACAGACAGCATCCGTAGTCAGGATTGTACTCGGGTCTCTAGCACTGTAAGGCAGCAACTACCGCTGAACCACCGTGCCTCCCACCACTTTTGGATACATGGCTAAACTTCAAATAATTAGTTAACCTCCACTCCAACACAACAGGTTGTTCACCCGAAACTGAGTGATCACACCACTCTCTTTTGGAATGTCCAAGAGGAAATATAGATTCATTGTCTGGACCCTGCTGCTATTCTGATTGATTTTTATATTTTCTTTGAACACTTTTGTTTGCTGTTTATTATTAAACATATTAATAATTTAAAAAATATAGAAATGCCGCTTGTTTGAAATGGGAGTTGGAAAAGGTAGATGTTTCATTGGAAACTGCAAGAAAATGACCAGCAAAATTTGAAACACTGAGGTAATCATCCAAGATTGAACTAAGTTACATGGATAGGGCAGGTTTGGAGGGATATGGACCAAACGGGGGCAGGTGGGACTCACGGAGCTGGGACATGTTGGACAGTGTGGGCAAGTTGGGCCGAAGGTCCTGTTTCCACACTGTATGACTCTAATCGTGAAGAATGGCCAGTTGAATATGCTACTGAAGCACAATCATTGCCTGTGAAGCCCTGAGAGAGAGTCAATGGTATTAGAACAAGTGATGACACAGCAAGCAAGAAAATGTTACATAAAACAAATGATTCCAACGTTAAAGGAGCACCAAAATAAATTGGAATGGGGTTTGAGCCTTTGATTCACCAACGCAATCTACTAGTAATGTTAACTCTGCAGAAAGGTAGAGGATGAATGAAGATGTTTTTCTCCTCATTAAGTCATCTGGTTGGCATTCACAATCCACTCTGTTGACTACAGCTTTTAAGTAGGCTGGTATTTTAATGCAGTGCCTTGGGAATTTGAGATTAGGGAAGGTGCATTATTAATAACCGGTCTTTGGATATTCCAATTCATTTAAGTAACTGTGCCTGGAGCAGATTAGTAAATATCTCATCCCTTTAAGAAAACAAAACATATATATCAACGTTTGACAAATATTGTGCAGTGATTTACATACAGTACTTGTAATAATTAGCAGTCATTTTCAGTATACAAAGTGTACTTTCCAATGCTTTATGAGCAATGTAGATACTTTAAGGCAGACTTCATACTGTCCTTCATCCACATCCCACTCACCTATCCCTTCTCCCCACACTCCAGATGCCAGCTTTGACTGAATGTTACCCTGCCGGTTTCATCAATTGAGCTTTTGTCTCTGAAATCCTTCAAGCCGATGCTTCTCAAAACTCAGTCGACAAGTCCATCGTCATTGAACACTCAGTTTCAACATCTGGGCAGCACATTGGCGCATCTGGTAGAGCCGCTGCCTCACAGCCTCAGAGACCTGGGTTCGATCCTGACCTCGGGTACCGTCTGTGTGGAGTTTGCACGGTCTCCCTGTGACCGTGTGAGATTCCTCCGGGTGCTCCAGTTTCCTCCCGCATCCCAAAGACATGCAGGTTTGTAGATTATTTGGACTCTGTAAATTACCCCTTGTGTATAGAGAGTAGTTCAGAAAGTGGGATAACATAGAACGGATGATCAGTGGTCGGCGGGGACTCGGTGAGCCAAAGAGCTGTTTCCATGCTATATCTCTAAAAAAAATTACTCGGATAACAATTAAACTTGACATTCCCTGACTGGATAACTCCTGACTGTGGGTCAAATAAACCTATACTCCTCTCAGATATTTTTATATCTAACAAACAAAAGTGTTCAAAAATAGTTGAAGGGGAGATATAACTTCAATTCCCAAAAGTATTTATCTCCCTGAGTTGCTTAAGGCAGGTGCCCTGGAGATTAATCTCTGGCGCATGAACAAGATTGTTCAAGGATGACATCGATAGATGTTTAAGAAAGAACTGCAGATGCTGGTAAATCGAAGGTAGAAACAAAATGCTGGAGTAACTCAGCGGGTGAGGCAGCATCTATGGAGAGAAGGAATTAGCGACGTTTTGGGTCGAACCCAGGTCGGAAGAAGGGTCTCGACCCGAAACGTCGGCCATTTCCTTCTCTCCATAGATGCTGCCTCAACCGCTGAGTTACTCCAACATTTTGTGTCTGACATCGATAGATATTTAGATACCCATTACCCCTTGTTAGGTCATTTTGGGATGGGGAGAGAGAGGGGAATTGAAAGGTTATAGGGATCTGTCAAGGTACTGAAACTGAGGACAAAACCAGATTCGGAATGACCCTATAGAACAGTGGAGCTAGGGGGCTAAAGGGGTGAGGAGCTGTTCCTATCCCGATTCCCGATACTTTCACAGCCTTTGTTCCCTCCACTTATTTTTTAGTTTTAGTTTAGTTTATTGAAGTATATCGAGGTACAGTGAAAAGCTTTTGTTGGTGCTAACCAGTCAGCAGAAAGACAATACATGATTACTATCAATCCATTTACAGTGTATAGATACACGATAATGGAATAAAGAAGTTTAAGAAGATCATCGTTAAAGTGAGAAGTGTTGCGGTAGGAATAGAGATTTAAGAGCGATTGTAATATGAGTTGGTAGAACTGCTTCTGTGGCTAGCAAGCAAATAGTCGCCTGTGTTGGGCCCCATCTTGCTTCACTTCACGGAAAGGATTTGATGTGGCTGTTAAAGCTGAAAGCTTATGCTAATGTAATGTAAAGAATTTCAGATGTTGGTTTACAAAAAGAGTCACAAAGTCCCGGAGTAACTCAGCGGGTCAGGCAGCATCTCAGGAGAATATGGATGGGTGACGTTTCAGACCAGGACCCTACATCAGATTGATTGGGATAGGGACAGACGGACGGACGGATGGGGGGGGGGGGGGAGAGGAGAAAGCTGGAAGACAGGAGGGGCAGGACAAAGCCTAGCGAGTAATTCGTGGATACATATGAGTTTTTTTTTTGATAAACAGATGATTGGATAGAGGCAAGAAATGGAAAGATAAAAGGTGTGAGATAAGAATAGAAAAGTTGCAAATTGTGAAGCCAGAGGAAAAAACATAGGTGGAGGGGAGGGGATGTATGGATGCAGGGAAAGATGGATGGGGGGAGATGAGGAGGGGGGGGGGGGAAGAAGGTGGTTGTGGGGGCTGTTTGTGATTATTTACCTACAACTGGAGAATTCAATGTTCATACCATTGGGCTGTAAGCTACGCAAGTGGAAAATGAGGTGCTGTCTCTCCTGGTCGCCTAGCCTCACGCTGGCAATGGAGGTGGCCCAGGACTGAAACGTCAGAATGGGAAGAGGAATTAAAATGGTTAACAACCAGAATATCCAGGCCAAGGCAGACCAAGCACAAGTGTTTGGCAAAACGGTTGCTGAGTCTACACACTTGCCAATGTGAAGGAGGCCTCATTGGGAACATCAGATGCAGTAGATGAGGTGAGAGGAGGTGCACATGAACCTCTGTCTCACCTGGAAGGACTGCTGGGGTAGATGTGAGAGAGGAGATATATGTATAGGAAGGTATGAAGAATGGTCTCGCCCTGAGACATCACCCATTCCTTCTCTCCAGAGATGTTGCCTGTCCCGCTGAGTTACTCCAGCTTTTTGTGTCTATCTTAGGTAGAGGGGTCCTTCCAGGTGAGGGAGTTATGGGCCTGTCCCACTTAGGCAATTTTTCAGGCGACTGCTGGCAACTGTCAAGTTGCTGGCAGTCGCCAGAAAAAACAGCAACTGGAACGGCAACTGGAACGGCAACTGTCAGAGTGGAACACACACACACACACGTCACAGGTGGGGGACAGGGCAAGTGGGGGGAGCGCTGTCTGAAATTCACAGGGTGCAAAGCCAAGGTGATACAGGCACACACCGAGATGAACAGGAAGGTTGGCGCTGTAATTAAGATGGCTAAAGCACAGTGTACGGTAAGTCCTTTAAAAGAGGAGGGACGGGGGGAGAGGGGGGAGAAGGAGTGGAGACAACTTTTAAGAAGCCAGACAACTTTTAAGAAGCCAGAGATACACGGCTGTAAAGTTCGGCAGACATTTAACATTACCGGTCGGTTATCCTTGGTTCTGAAAACTACTGCTTACGTTTTTTTTCCCCCAATGAGGCAATGAAATTCACCGGTCAGCAACGGCCACAACCTACGAGAAGCTACGAGAACCTTTGACCTCCTGGCAACCCATTAGGGCCGTCTGGTGACCCACCTACGGCACGAGAATTCTCACTACTCTCCATGGCGGCTTCATTCTAGTCGCCGCTAATTTTTCAACATGTGTAGACTAGTTCCCAGAATGCTGGAACTCCTCACGACCATGATGATGACTCCCTGGCAACCACTCACAAACATGTGGCGACCATGTGGCAACTGCATAGTCTCCTGCAGTCTCCTAAAAAGTCGTCTAAGTGGGACTGGCCCATTACTCCAGTACTTTGTCTCTTTTCCTGCTATCAAGACTTGCATATGTAAATTGCCACTGGGATAGAACAGCCGAGAGCATGACCTGAATCCCAGAAAGCATCAACATAAAGGGAAATAATGTAAGTTAAAGGGAAATTGGAAAACATTTTGTATTTTTCTCAAAGATTACTGATGTGAGGTTGCAGCAGCAAAGGGCAAGAACTGCTACATTGTATGCTAATACATTTTGCTTGTATGTATTAGTAATGTAATGTATTTATCAAATTCCTTCTCTACCGAAACTCATTGTAGCTGTTTTGCATAGAACCTACTTTGATATAGAAGATACTATTCTCTGCGCGTGTAAAATGAAATAAGGGCCACAATCATAGATTGTTTATGCAAAAAAAGTATTTAATCTCTCAAAGCAGCCTCATTATTGTGTTGAATGCTCTCCCACTGAAAAATCGAGTAACATTTCACTGTTATAAAACAGAAATCTTGCTCAAAAGCAAAATTCCAAGAATTTGTGCTGCTTTTTGTTTCTTTGGCTTTGTTATATTGAGCCTTGTATTTCTTGTTTTCATTCCAGTAATTTCCAAACTCATTTTTAATCCATCTGCTTATCTATCCCCTCTCCCTCTCTTTTTGGCCCTTTGTTCATTTTCTCATTCTTTCTTCGATTCTGTGCACTGCCCATAATTCACTCACACCACCAAATGATAAATTTCACAGACTCTTGTTGGGAGCAGTCAATATATTATTGTAGTAAATGCGTTTCTCTTTGCAATCTATTAACCTGTCAATAAAACTAAAAGCACGATCTTCATGGAAGGATACTATACTATTTTGATCTTAGAGAGGTGTACAAAATCATGAGAGGAATAGGTCGGGCAGATGCCCAGAGGAGGGAAATCGAGGAGCAGAGCACATAGGTTTAAGGTGAGGGGGGGGGGGTGGGAGAAGATTTAATAGGAACCTGAAGGGTAACTTCTTCATACAAAGAGTAGTGGGTGTATGGAACGAGCTACCGGAATAGGTAGTTGAGGCAGGGGCTATGCCAACTTAGACAGGTTAGACAGCTACATGGAATTCTCTGCCTCAGAGGGCTGTAGAGGCGGTTCTCTGGATACTTTGGAGCTAGATAGGGCTCTTAAAGATAGCAGAATCAGGGGATATGGGGATATGGGGAGAAGGCAGGAACGGGGTACTGATTGGGGATGATCAGCCATGATCACATTTGAATGGCAGTGCTGGCTCGAAGGGCTGAATGGCCTACTCCTGCACCTATTGTCTATTGTCTATTGTCTACATGGACAGGACAGGTTTAGAGGGATACGGGCCAAATGCAGGCAGTTGGGACTAGTGTAGATGAGACATGTTGGCCAGTGTGGGCAAGTCGGGCCAAAGGGCCAAAGGGCCTGTTTCCATGCTGTAAGGCTCTATCACTCTATCACTCTATGACACAAATGAGGTGAAAATTCTGGTGATGCCTGGACAACGATGGCCACTATACATGTTTCCAGTTGGAGCCCATTGCGAATAGCAGGGGCCTGGATGTTGATAGCCACAACCCTCATATGATGGATTAGAGTGATTGATACAGGCCCTGGGAAGTGACCAATATGGACACAGCAGGTCAAGCACGTGCATCTTAGAAAACATGGAAACATAGGAAAAGAGGTGCAGGAGTAGGCCATTTGGACTTCGAGCCAGCACTGATCATCTAAAATCAGTTCCCCGTTCCGGCTTTTTCCCCATATCCCTTGATTCATTTAGCCATGAGAGCTAAACGTAACTCTCTCTTGAAAACATCCAGTGAATTGGTCTCCACTGCCTTCTGTGGCAGAGAATTCCACAGATTCACAACTCTCTGGGTGAAAAGGTTTTCCTCATCTCAGTCTTAAATGGCCTACCCCTTATTCTTAAACTGTGACCCCTGGTTCTGGACTCCCCCAACATCAGGATTTTTTTTCTGAAACATCTAGCCTGTCCAATCCTTTAAGAATTTTATATGTTTCTATAAGTTATCCTCTCATCCTAAATTCCAGTGAATACAAGCTCAGTCGACCCATTGACAGTCACCCACAGTCGACCCAATCGACATCATATGTCAGTCCCGCCATCCCAGGCTGGCTCCTTATCTGTCCTGCATTTCTTTTCATTATTGTGGTGCAACTTTCTCTCTTTTTGAAGGTGCTGCCTGATTGCTTCCTTGATTGGGGAAGGATCTTTCACTGATATTGTGATTGCTATCACGGTGTATCTCAGCAGGTTAATCAACAATGGAGCCATGACAGAGGCAGCTGTCCTGACCTACTCCAAGATCCCCAGTGTGCTTTCTAAAGGAGCTTGTACAATAGCATTCAAGAGGGGAAGGAGCCAAGCTGCCACCTCCAACAGGATCCCACCTCACCTTTCACCCCATGAGCCGTCGCAAACAGCACATAATCCTCTGACATTTTCGCCACCTCCAACGGGATCCCACCACTAGCCACATCTTCCCATCTCCACCCCTTTCCATTTTTGACAGAGACCGTTCCCTCTGCAACTCCCTGGTTAACATCCCTTCCCACGCAGTCATGGTGGCGCAGCAGTAGAGTTGCAGCCATCCGGCGAATGCAGCGCCGGCGACCCGAGTTCGATCCCGACTACGGGTGCTGTCTGTTCGGAGTTTGTACGTTCTCCCCGTGACCTGCGTGGGTTTTCTCCGAGATCTTCGGTTTCCACCCAAATTCCAAAGACGTACATGTTTGTAGATTAATTGGCTTGGTAAATGTAAAAATTGTCCCGAGTTGGTGTAGGGAAGTGTTAATGTCCGGGGATCGCTGGCCGGCACGGACCCGGTGGGCCGAAGGGCCTGTTTCCGTGCTGTATCTCTAAACTAAACTAAACTAAACTAAACCCAAACCATCTCCTCCCCAAGTACCTTCCCCTGCAACCGCAGGAGATGCAAAACCTGCCCCAATACCTCCTCCTTTGACCAAGGATCCCGACAGTCCTTTCAGGTAAGGTTCACTTGCACCTCCTCCAACTTCATCAACTGTATCCACTGTTCCAGGTGTGGACTCCTGTATATTGGCGAGACCAAGCACAGGCTCGGCGATCATTTCGCTGAACACCTTCACAGCTGCCTAGGCCTATGTGATCTTCCAGTTGCTACACACTTTAATTCCCCTTCCCATTTTCATGCTCACGTTTCTACCCTGGGCCTCCTCCACTGACAGAGTGTGGCCCAACGCAATTTGAAATAAGCATCTCTTATTTCGCTTGGGTAGCTTACAACCCAGCTTTTGGCCCGAAACGTTGCCCATTTCCTTCGCTCCATAGATGCTGTTGCACCCGCTGAGTTTCTCCAGCACTTTTGTCTACCTGGTATGAATATTGATTTCTCTAACTTTGTAACCCTTGCTTTCTCACTCTCTCCATTCCTCCCCTATCCTAGGTATCCGACTCGTTCTACTGTCCTCCTGATTAAATATTACTGATTGTATGCCTCGTTGTCACCTTCCCCTCAGCTAGCAATGAACCATTCAGCATTTCCTTATCAACATCTGCTTTGATCTGTCATTTTCACACCTTACCCTTTCATATCTCTAGAATCCCTCTCCCCTGTCTCTCAGTCTGAAGAAGGGTCTTGACCCAAAACGTCACCCATTCCTTCTCTCCAGAGATGCTGCCTGTCTTGCTGAGTTACTCCAGCATTTTGTGTCTATCTTCAACGTAGTCAAGTCCTTTTCAACCTGAAGTGGGAGTGAAGCAGAGACGGTGGCAGAATTTAACCCATCCATCTCCTTTACTGCTCCCGCCAATTTCTAGCATGAAACCTGCAGTAAGGCAGCAGGTCAGTGCTGATAAACTCTCAGCCACTTATTTAAGATTGTTCTGTCAATTTTAAATTGATGTATTAAGTTTATTCATTGAACCCAGTACAGATTTGTTCCAGCAATGCAGACTGGGAGAATCCAGCTGACGTGCCTATTAGTCATCAGGAAGTAGCTACAAGCTTATTGGAAACATTCATTTTCTGATCTGTGAGTATTTTCAATTTGGAATCAAAACGTTAAGACCGTTATACTTGCTGTACAAAATTTAGATGTTGAATAATTTTAATATTGGATTTAGTTTATAATAACATTGTTTATAAATTTGCACAAGATTCCTGCATTTGCAATTCCTTGCGTCTACCTTCTGCCTAATCATTTGTTTCAAGTAAAATGCAAGAATGACTGGCTGAGTCTGACTTCCATATTCATACTGGGAGATAAATCAGCCTCGCACACTCTCCTGGGACCAAGCCCACTCCTTACAGACAGTGTGGGCAAGAAACCATACCCCGAACATTGTCAGGGGTGTCAGGGGTGTCATGGGGAAAAGGCAGGAGAATGGGGTTGAGAGGGAAAGATAGCTCAGCCATGATTTAATGGCGGAGTAGACTTGATGGGCCAAATGGCCTCATTTTGCTCCTATAACTTATGAATTCATGAACTTTTGAACACTATGCAAGACTCACTATGTCAACCACATGAGCAAAGATAATGGAACTCTCTTTTGATTAAATTAAACATACGTCCTGCTTCAGGTGAAAGAAAATACTTATACCAAATGAATGAAAAATGGTGATGTACTGTTACAGTTGCATTGAGTAGCAGATGTAATGGGTTTCTATACTAACCACCTACCAGAAAGGTAGTAAAACCTGTTATTTCTAAGCAATCGTATTTGACTTTCTAGATGGGGTTTTCTTGGAAACTTCCCTGTGTAATGTGCACCTGTGTTTGTTTGTGACCTGGCTGACTTTCTATACAAAAGGACAATCTACTCACTGTGGACTAGAACACGAAGCTAACAGCTAATGTCAGCTCAAGCATAGCAAGTGCACCACTGATGCAATTGCACAGGTCAAATGGTTTCAAGACAGCTCTTAATAATGGGTTTGATCATGCTCGGCTGCGCCGTACCTCAACTTGCTCACACATGTGTTCTCATGGATGCACTTACCTTTTGCAGTCACGGTTCACATTGACGTTGGCTGCCCTGGGAAGCAATATACTTCATGAGTATCAGCTAGGCCTCTGGTAGTGGAGACTCAAGATTCTGCAGATGCTGGTATCTTGAGCAGAGACAGTCTTGGAGGAACTCAGCGGGACAGGTAATATCTGTAGAGGGAATGGACAGATGGAACTTTGGGTTGGGATCCTTCTTCAGACATTAGAGTAAGGGAGAGAAAGCTGGATGAAAGAGGTGGGTCCAGACCCGCAATGTCATTTGTCCATTCCCTCCATAGATGCTGCTGGACCTACTCAGTTCCTCCAGCACTTTGGGGTATTTTTCCGCAGAGATTGCACTAACACTCCAATATCTGACTGCAACTAACTTGAATTGGGGGAAAGTCTGTCAGCGTCTGGCACAACACACCCTATAAACATTAGTGCTATTTAACACCTGTGGAAAACATTGCAGTCTTCTACAAACGTTGCATCCACCAGTGGAAATCTGCAAATAGTGGATGGTCATTTTCATGGCGTTGGGGGAAGGACATAAATACATCTGAATACCTGCTCAGCTGATGAAATGAGGGCTATTTGATGCCATATTCTCCTGCTCCAAATGATTCTCGTGGGTATTAGATGTGCAAGCATTAATTTGGTTTGTAACCTGTTGCTTGAGACAATTGCCATCAAAGATTTGTGTTCAAACTTTAGCTGCACTTTTGGAAACAATCGCTGTCGCTCAAATAATGTAGCAATGTTACAAAATTTTGAGATTTTGAAAATAAAGTCTGCAATTTATCCCATCAGATAAAGCATAAAAAGAAGTTTAATTTGACACTTAATTCACTTTCATATCTTCAGTATTAAAAAGGTTATGGCCATTATCATACTCAGAAATTAGCATCTAGTTCCCTATTGCTTTTCCATTGACTTAACACAAAAGCTGTGATCGAGGACAGTTAAAAGCCCATAACTTTCTTAAAAATTATGATACCTGAAAGAAATTTTCAGGTATTATAGATTGAAGCATTCTGAAACAAATATGAAACAATCTTACTTCGAAGACATGAAAGTAAAGCATATAATTAGTTAGTTACCTAATTGTAGCTAATTACAAAATTCAATTACTAGATCTAAACATCTATCAATTTCTTAAGAATAGATTAACATTTTTAAATAGCCTAAGTGTCCAAATAACATTCACACAATAATTCACAATATAACATAATTTTTAAATCTAATTTTCATGAATTTACAGGCCAAATGGAAGGAATTGAATGTTTAATACCTGTAAATTAATGGGGATTTAATTCATCTTGCGAGTGAGGATTGCTGGAACGCGATCTTTTGGAACGTTGATTTGCGGTGAATTTAACCCCGTATTGGCATGAAAAATACTGCCGTTAATTCGGGGAATAAAATCACCGTGTCGCATGACAAAATGTGAATTAAAGGCTTCTTAAGAAGCACTTTTATACATTTAAAGAAAGCACTTTCGTTTACCTGTCCATTGTGTGAAATCCGTCCCCGTTATCGGCGTTGACGCTTCAGGAGCTGCTTTTAAAATGACTGTAGCGCTGACATTGACGATTTAATAAAAATAAAAAATTCACAAAACGCCGGTAGGAACGATTTTGTCAGCCAAGGTTTGTACTCCAACAAAATATTTCCAGGACAAGGGAGGAGAAACCGTGTTTTAACCCCGCCCCCCCTTAAAGGCGCCAAAATCGCGCACACAGCCAGTGGCAGAATTACAGCGCGACTGAAGGTAAGTTTTGTAACATACCTAAATAATGCACTCAAAAGCCAGTTTTGCTTTGCATGTTTTTCATCCATTATAATGGTTATTCTTGATGCAAATCCACCAAATCCATCAAATTTCAGCTACTGTCATCACATTGGAGGGAACTACAGATGCTGGTTTACAACAAAGATAAACACAAAATGCTGGAGAAACTCAGCGGGACAGGCAGTATCTCTGTATAGAAATGGATGACATTTCAAGTCAAGACCCTTCTTCAGACTGAGAGTCAGGGGAGAGGGAGGCAGAGATAAGGAAGGGTAAGGTGTGAAAACGAAAGATCAAAGGGACGAGGATCAAGGGAAATGTTGACTAGATCATTGTTAGCTATGGGAAGGAGACAACGAGAAATACAAAGATAAAATGTAATCAGGAGGTCCGAACTAACAATGATCTATTCTAGTTTTCTTGAACTTCGTCCCCTTGGTCCTCTCGTTTTCACACCTTACTCTTCCATATCTCTGTGTCTCCGTCTTCCCTGACTCAGTCTGAAGAAGGGTCCCGACCCGTAACATCACCCATTCCTTCTATCCGGTGATGCTGCCTGTCCCGCTGAGTTACTCCAACATTTTGTGTCTATCTCCTATACTATCATTGTATATTTGAGGTAAAAGACACAGGGTTTATATTTACTGTATATTGCATCTTAAATGAGCTCAGTACATTCCATGGGCAGTTTAGAGGCAATCACATACTCCAGGAGTCAGTTTCCATGCAGAATGATCCCATTAGCAATGTGATGATGGACAGCTATTACTGATTGAGAAAACAATTATTGGCAGGTCACTCGGCATAATCTCTTCGATACATGCTTTGTGACAGGAGATATTTTACATCCATTTCATGTCCATCTCAGAAGGTAGAAGGGCACGTTCATTTAAAAGTGGAGCACTTATTCAGGCAATACATGAACACGGAAATAGATTTAGTGCAGCAAACTTGACATTTAAACCAGCAATAATCTCCTGCAGGGGTAAGAGTGCTGCTACCAAACAGTATAGGTTTTCCTTAATTGACAGTATGTTCATTCAATTTGCAAATTTTGGCGATAACACCATTGACTCTTTAGGGTAAATGCCTTACACCTACATTTTTGTTTCCATTGTTTCCATTCCATCATCAACTGACAGAATTACATTGTAACAAAATACCCAGCATATATGACAACTAGCCTTTTCAAAATTTTGCTTAACATAATATTATCCAGGAATACATCTCTTATCAAAATCAAAGAATAAGTTGAAAATAACACTCAAGCTGAGATCAAACCATATGTAGCACAATGTACTGGAAATATAATAGCATGCTGGTAATGATTTTTAGGCAATAAATATTTAAGGAGTTCACAAGTTATATTAGTGGATAACATCTACAGTTCATTTATCTGTTTGAAAAAAGGGCTTAAATGGTTGTAAACTACAATTTCTCTTATACTCTGTAATAGAAAATGTTTCTATTATTGAGAGTAAGATAGAAACATTGCAATTTATATTAATTTTATTTCTTCAATTGCCCTTTTTTCAATTATAAAGTATACTGTTTCTAACTATCTCTCAATACTAGAGACATATTCTATTATTACAAGTAGACACAAATTGCTGGAGTAACTCAGCGGGACAGGCAGCATCTCTGGAGAGATGGAATGGGTGACGTTTCGGGTCGAGACCCTTCTTCAGACTATTATTGAGAGTAAGATAGGAACAGTGTAGTTTACAATCATTTTATTTCCTCAATTGGCCTTTTTTATCAGATAAATGTAAAATGTTAATATTTGGTAGTGTAAAATCAGGCATCCATGTTATTTTAAACTTAACATAAGAACAGAAAACATATTGGAAAAGCCTGCTGGTTTACTTTCAATTTACTTTGCTTTTAGAACCTAGTGTGCTCAAGTCTACCAAGTTCCTTTTGAAACCTCATGGCCCATAAATAAGAATACAATCTTTTTTTTCACAGAAAGGGTGGTGTGTGTTTATGGAATAAGGTGCCAGAATGGGTAGCTGAGGTAAAATCAATCCCAAAAATTAAGAAACAATTAGACAAGTACTATACATGGATAGGGCAAGTTTGGAGGGATATGGACCAAATGCTGGCAGGTGGGACTAATGCAGTTGGGACATGTTGGCCAGTGTGGGCAAGTTGGGCCGAAGGGTCTGTTTCCACACTGTATCACTCTATTACTCTATAGCTCTATAAATACAAGAAACATGAAGGAAATCTGCAAACAGATGCTTAAGTCAAACACATACAGGAAAAGTTGTAAGGTTCAGGGCTTTGACCTGTTATAAACTGATCTCGTACGCATTTGAGGCCACACTAGTGTGAAGAAGCGTCTTGACCCGAAACGTTACCCATTCCTTCTCTCCAGAGTTGCTGCCTGTCCCGCTGAGTTACTCCAGCATTTTGTGTCTATCTTTGATTTTAACCAGCATCTGCATTTCTTTCCATAACACTAGTCACCACCTGTTCAATCTTCATAACATTAATCACATAGCACAGGGTTTAGGTTTAATATACAGTGGCTTGCAAAAGTATTCATACCCCTTGAACCTTTCCACATTTTGTCACGTTACAACCACAAACGTAAATGTATTTTATTGGGATTTTATGTGATAGACCAACACAAAGTGGCGCATAATTGTGAAGTGGAAGGAAAATGATACATGGTTTTCACATTTTTTTACAAATAAAAAACTGAAAAGTGTCGCGTGCAAAAGTATTCAGCCCCCTTTACTCTGATACCCCTAAATAAAATCCAGTGCAACCAATTGCCTTCAGAAGTCACCTAATTAGTAAATAGAGTCCACTTGTGTGTAATCTAATCTCAGTATAAATACAGCTGTTCTGTGAAGGCCTCAGAGGTTTGTTAGAGAACATTAGTGAACAAACAGCATCATGAAGCCCAAGGAACACACCAGACAGGTCAGGGATAAAGTTGTGGAGAAATTTAAAGCAGGGTTAGGTTATAAAAAAATATCCCAAGCTTTGAACATCTCACGGAGCACTGTTCAATCCATCATCCGAAAATGGAAAGAGTATGGCACAACTGCAAACCTACCAAAACATGGCCGTCCACCTAAACAGACAGGCCGGGCAAGGAGAGCATTGATCAGAGAGGCAGCCAAGAGGCCCATGGTAACTCTGGAGGAGCTGCAGAGATCCACAGCTCAGGTGGGAGAATCTGTCCATATAACAACTATTAGTCGTGCACTCCACAAATCGGGCCTTTATGGAAGAGTGGCAAGAAGAAAGCCATTGTTGAAAAAAAGCTATAAGAAGTCCCTTTGCAGTTTGCCACAAGCCATGTGGGGGACACAGCAAACATGTGGAGGAAGGTGCTCTGGTCAGATGAGACCAAAATTGAAGTGTTTGGCCTAAATGCAAAACGCTATGTGTGGCGGAAACCTAACACTGCACATCACCCTGAACACACCATCCCCACTGTGAAACATGGTGGTGGCAGCATCATGCTGTGGGGATGCTTTTCTTCAGCAGGGACAGGGAAGCTGGTCAGAGTTGATGGGAAGATGGATGGAGCCAAATGCAGGGCAATCTTGGAAGAAAACCTGTTAGAGTCTGCAAAAGACTTGAGACTGGGGCGGAGGTTCACCTCCCAGCAGGACAACGACCCTAAACATACAGCTAGAGCTACAATGGATTGGTTTAGATCAAAGCATATTCATGTGTTAGAATGGCCCAGTCAAAGTCCAGACCTAAATCCAATTGAGAATCTCTGGCAAGACTTGAAAATTGCTGTTCACAGACGCTCTCCATCCAATCTGACTGAGCTTGAGCTATTTTGCAAAGAAGAATGGGCAAAAATTTTAGTCTCTAGATGTGCAAAGCTGGTAGAGACATACCCCAAAAGACTTGCAGCTGTAATTGCAGCGAAAGGTGGTTCTACAAAGTATTGACTCAGGGGGGCTGAATACTTTTGCACGTGACACTTTTCAGTTTTTTATTTGTAAACAAATTTGAAAACCATGTATCATTTTCCTTCCACTTCACAATTATGCACCACTTTGTGTTGGTCTATCACATAAAATCCCAATAAAATACATTTACGTTTGTGGTTGTAACGTGACAAAATGTGGAAAAGTTCAAGGGGTATGAAAACTTTTGCAAGCCACTGTATTTCATGTTATCTGTTGTCCACAGCGTTTAGATTGTTTCTCAGTCCAAAGCTTTAAAAAATTGAAGCTCCTAGCCTGAATTACATTGGAATGGGTTACATCAATTTGTATCGGAAACTAAAAGAGACGCAGACAATATAGGTTAAGTTGGATAATATGAGTTAATTTATCCCGAGGTGTGCAATAACAACATAACTAATAGTCACTCAAAGGAAAACTGCAAATGCAGGAAATCTGAAATAAAAACAGAAAACACTGGAAAAGCTCAGCAGGTCGGGCAGCATCTGTGGCAAGAGAAACAGTCAACATCTCAAGTCTGCGACACTTCATTGCAATTGTCAGTACTGACAAAAGGTCCCAAACCAGAAACATGGTGACCATGTCTTTTTCCACAGATGCCCCCTGACAAGTGTTTCCCACATTTTCTGTTTTTACCACAAACAAGAGTGCGAGGGAAGAAATTTAACTGTGTTTTCATGTATCAACAGGCTGATATGTTATAATGGACATTTTAATATAAAAAATAAAGGCACTTAATTGCATTGTGAATTCCCCATTGGGTAACTAGCTCTCTAACCCCATCCTCTGCTGATTGCCACCTTACCACATCTTATTGTAGGTAGAGACTGGAGTGAGTAATGTTTAAAATCAGAAATATGTCCAACCTTACATTGTGGATCAACAGTGAAATGGAGTTCTCAATCCACCCTGTCAAACATGTGTGATGTCACGTGTGTGATCTAAGGGACTACAGTAATTACCACACAAAAAATCAAACTGCTTTCATTACCTGAGAATAGAGCAAAAATTAACCACAGTGGGAACATTCAATATTTGCTCTTCTCAAATGGGTGGGTGAAATATATTTGGAAGTGGTCCCACGTCAGCTTACACTTACATTGTCATTTTAAACCAACACTGCCAAATATTTTATTAATGTAATTGCAACCAAGGATATACAGCTGGAAGACTGCATTTCATTTTCAGAAGCCTTCCTTCTTATTCAAAACTGCTGCGAACTCCACCTTAAGAGTACAGTCTTTACTCTTTCTTTGAGTGGAACTTATTTTCCCTCCCTTCAATTGTTTTCCCATGACTACCATTACATGTTACAGTTGGACAAGTTGGTGAGGTTACACTTGGAGTATTATATTCAGTCTTGATCACCCTGCTACAGGAAAGGTGCCATTCAGCTGGAAAGAGTGTCGAGAAAATGTACGAGGGTGCTGCCAGGATTCGAGAGCCTGGACTGTAGGAAGAGGCTGGGCAGGCTAGAAAATTAAAGTGGGCAAGTGGTGAAAGGGGAAACACATTGGGAACAGCGGCTGTGATTCTGTAAGATTAAGATGCATGGATCCATACTATCTTGGTCAGTTGGATTCAGACTCCAACTCATAGAAAACAGAGGATTACTCATAGAGGGTTGTGGTGGAGGAGTGTTATTTTGGCTAGACGTATGTAACCAATGGTGTTTCTCAGTGATCTCTGTGATATATATGTATAAACGATTGAGACATAAATGTAGATGGTTGTTTAGTAAATTTATTGATAACACCAAAACTGGAAGTCTGTCAATGTATTCAGGAGGATATACATTAACTGCAAAATTGGACGAAGACGTGGCAGATGGAGTGTAACCCAAGCAAGTGTGAGGTGCTGCATTATGTGAGGTTGAATGTCAGGGGAAACTATGCAATTAATGGCAAAATCATTAGCAGCAATGGTGTACATATGGATCTTGGGGTCCAGGTCCATAGCTCCCTGAAAGTGGCAACACATGCAGATAAAATGGTAAAAAATATTATGGTGTGCTTGCCTTCATCGGTCAGGGCATTAAGAATAAGAGTCAGGAAGTCATGATGCAGCTTTATAGGACTTTAGTTAGGTTCCTTTTGGAATATTGTGTGTTGTTCTGTTTGTCTGTTTACATGAAGGATGTGGGTGTTTTGGAGAGAGTACAAAAGAAAATTACCAAAATGCTGCCTGGATTAGAGGTTATAAGGTGGGGTTCAACAAATTTTGATTGTTTCCTCTGGAACATTGGAGTCGGAGGGGAAACCGGATCGAAGTATATAAAATTATGAGAAGTACAGGCAGGGTAGACAATAAGAACCTTTTCCCAGGGTGGAAACATCAAAGACTAGAGGGCATAGCTTTAAGGTAAGAGGGCAAAATTTAAAGGACATGTGTGAGACTTTTTTTTACATATAGAGTGGTGCTTGCCTGAAAACCTGTGTGAGGATGTTGGTGGAGGCAGATACAACAGTGGTGCTTAAAAGGCTTTTGGATAGGCACATAGAAATGCAAGAAATGGAAGGATATGAATCACATTTGGGCAAAATAAATAAATTTAACCTGGCATCATGTTCGGCATGGACATTGAGGGCGAAAGGATCTGTTCTTGTGTTGTAGTGTTTTATGCTCAAATGCTTGCAAATGAAATAACAGCTAATAAACAGGAGTCTATAACATGTGTGCTAGTAAATAATCACTGTTCCAGCATTTGCATTTCCTTCTTAAACATAGTAAATAATCACTGTCAGAGTGCTCCAGTAAGGATGAAAGGCCACAATGCCAAGATTAGGGATTCTTGGATGATAGACGATTCTACAGGTTTGATCGGAGGGGGGAAAACATATGGCAGGTGTAGGCAACTGGGATTAACGGACACTCTTGATAAACATAGAGTGCGTAGGAGATGAACTTAAGAAGTAAATTAGGAGGGCAAAATGGGGCATACGAAAAGTTATTTTCAAGTAAAATTATGGAGTGTATCAGGAAGAAGAGAGTAGCTAGAGAGAGCAGGTCACCTTGGGGACCAAGGTGTAATAGAAACATAGAAAATAGGTGCAGGAGTAGCACCGCCATTCAATTTGATCATGGCTGATCATCCAAAATCATACCCCGTTCCTGCTTTCTCCCCATATCCCTTGATTCCGTTAGCCCTTAAAGCTCTATGTAACTCTCTCTTGAATACTATATGTGGAGCCAAGCGATGCGGCACGGTTCCAAATGAATACTTCTCATCAGTTTTCACTAAGGAGAAAGACATGGAAGATAGTGGGATCAGGAAGAAGTGAATAACCTGGAGTAAATCAATATTAAAACAGGTGAGGTGTTATTGGCCATTAGGCATATTAGGGTTAATAAACGACCAGGAACAGATGTGATCTATCGCAGGTTGATAAGGGAATGATAAGGGACGATGAAAGGAAAAGAAATAGCCACAGGCCTGAAAGAGACTTTTACATCGTCATTAGCCACAGGTGAAGTGCCAGAAGTCTTGAGGATAGAAAATGTTCCTTTATTAAAGAATGGCAGAAGGGTCAGGGGCTAATCACGGGTAGTCAGTATGGCTTTGTGGGGGAAATCCTGCCTCAACAATTTGGTAACTAAGAAGATAGATGAAGGTAAGGTAGCAGGTGTTATCTGTATGGACCTTAGTAAGGCATTCGATGGGGCTCCAGATAGCAGGTTAGTCGAGAAGGTTAAGTCAATGGCAACCAGGACAAGCTGGCGAGTCTGAAGAAGGGCCTCAACCCGAAACATCACCTATTCCTTTTCTCCAGAGATGCTGCCTGACCCGCTGAGTTACTCCAGCATTTTGTGTCTATAATTGGATCCAATTTTGACTTGGTAATAGGAGGCACGAGGTAATGATGGAAGGATGTTTTCTGATTAGAAACCAGTGGTGCTGGGACCATTGTTGTTTGTGATATATAAGGAGTGTGATGAAGGGGTAATGGTTAATAAATTCATGGATGACATGATATTTGGTGGAGTTATGGATAGCGAGAAAGGTCACCTAAGGCTACAGCTGGATGTGGATCTGATGAAAAGTTGGACAGAGCATTGACATGTGGAATTGAATCCTGACAAGTGTGAGGAAGTATTTTGGGAGGTTCAATAAAGGTCATACATATATAGTAAATGATAGGGTGCTAATGGAATGTTAAGGAACACAGGGATCTGTGGTTCAAGTCCATAGTTCTCTGAAAGTGGTAACACAGATAGATGGGAAGGTGAAGAAGGCATATGCAACCTTGGAAAGACAGCACCTGGAGTATCATGTGCAATTTTGGTCACCACGCTATAGGAAGGAAGTGGTCACACTTAGGAGACCACTGAGGAGATTCACCAGGAAGTTGCTTGTATTGGAGAACTTTCGTTATGGAGCTTGCTTTCCCTGGAGCAAAGGAGGCTAAGGGGTGACCTGATAGAGATATATATACAATTTTCAGAGACATAAATAGGGCACAAATAGACAAGAGGACACAGGTTGAAGTGAGAAACAGGACAATTAATGGGGATCTGAATGGAAAGTGTTTCAAACAGAGAGTGCTAGAAAGAGGGTAGAGAAGATTTTTGAGGATGTTACCAGGACTCGAGGCCTTGAGCTATAGGGAGAGGTTTGGCAGACGAGGACTTTGTTCCTTGGAGCGCAAGAGGATGAGGGGTGATCTGATAGAGGTGTATAAGACCATGAGGGGAATTGATAGGTTAGATGCACAGACCCAGAGATGGGGAATCAAGAACTAGAGAATACAGGTTTAACGTGAGAGGGGAATGATTTTATAGGAACCTGAGGGGCAACGTTTTCACACAGAGGGTGGTGGGTATATGGAGCAAGCTGACTGAGGAGGTAGTTGAGGTAGGTACTATAACATTTAAAAAACATTTGGACAGGTACACGGATAGGTAAGCTTTAGAGAGATTTGTGCCAAAATAGGCCGGTTGGTGCGGTATCTTGGTCAGCATGGGTAAGTTGGGCCAAAGGGCCTGTTTCCATTCCAGAGAGTAGTTGATGACTGGATCTTACTGCCAGAGAAGGTGAAGGAATCAGATACAATTACTACATTTAAGAAACATTTAGACAGGCACTTAAATAGGCAAGGCAGAGAAGGATTCAAGCCTAATGGGGGCGTGGAATCAATGTAGATGGGCATGAATATGGTGGTTTGATCGGCCTGTTTCTCTGCCGTATTACTCTCTGACTATCTGTACAAATAAACAGACTGTTAGAACTATTCAAATTTGCCAAGTTGGTAAATTTGCATACAATATATAACAATTGTTAATGTAAGCTTACTGTATGACCTTTCAGAATCAAATAAATGTTAATCCAACAAGCAGCATCATATTGCATGTTTTATTTTATCTCGTGCCAAAAGCTGTGACAGCTGCAGGAGACAAGTGAGAACGATGATCTATATAATTTCAGAGAATTCTGCTCTGGAACAGCTCCAAGTTCTGCTTGTGTACTTACAGAACATTAAGCATCTGAAATGTCCTCATTCTTCAGGGAACGGGGGTTCCCCTCCTCCACCATAGATGAGGCTCGCACCAGGGTCTCTGCCATACCCCGCAACACTGCTCTCTCTCCCCATCCCCCCACTCACAACAAAGGCAGAGTCCCCCTAGTCCTCACCTTTCACCCCACCAGCCGTCACATACAACAAGTGATCCTCCGTCAGTTCCGCCACCTCCAACGTGACCCCACCACTCGCCACATCTTCCCATCTCCCCCTATGTCTGCCTTCCGCAAAGACCGCTCCCTCCGTAACTCCCTTGTCAATTCTTCCCTTCCCTCCCATACCACCCCCTCCCCTGGTACTTTCCCTTGCAACCGCAAGAGATGCAACACTTGTCCCTTCACTTCCCCCCTCCACTCCATTCCAGGACCCAAGCAGTCGTTCCAGGTGCGACAGAGGTTCACCTGCATCTCCTCCAACCTCATCTATTGCATTCGCTGCTCTAGATGCCAGCTGATCTACATCGGTGAGACCAAGCGGAGGCTTGGCGATCGTTTCGCCGAACACCTCCGGTCGGTCCGCAATAACCAACCTGAACTCCCGGTGGCTCAGCACTTCAACTCCCCCTCCCATTCCGTATCTGACCTCTCTGTCCTGGGTCTCCTCCATGGCCACAGCGAGCAACACCGTAAATTGGAGGAAATGCACCTCATATTCCGCTTGGGCAGTCTACATCCTGGTGGCCTGAACGTTGAATTCTCCCAATTCTGCTAGCCCTGGCTGTCCCCTCCCCTTCATCAGCCATCTGGTTGTCTCCGCCCCTCCCCCAACCCTCGGGCTCCTCCTTCTCCTCCTTTTCCTTTTTTCCTTTCTTCTCCCCACCCCCTATCAGTCTGAAGAAGGGTTTCGGCCCGAAACGTTACCTATTTCCTTCGCTCCATAGATGCTGCTGCACCCGCTGAGTTTCTCCAGCATTTTTGTGTACCTTCGATTTTCCAGCATCTGCAGTTCCTTCTTTAACACATTAAGCTCTGCTTAATCTTCTGTGGGCGGTACGGTGGTGCAGTGGTAGAGTTGTTGCCTTACAGCGGCAGAGACCTGGGTTCAGTCCTGACCACGGGTGCTATCTGTACGGAGTTTGTACATTCTCCCTGTGACTGCATGGATTTTCTCCGGGTGCTCCAGTTTCTTCCCACTTTCCAAAGACGTACAGGATTGTAGGTTAATTGACTTTGGTAAAATTGTCCCTAGTGTGTATGGGGATCGCTGGTCGGTGGGGCCTGTTTCCACGCTGTCTCTAAACAGAACTAAACTAAACTGCAAACATCATGACACATTAGATCAGGCAAAATTATTAGACCATTGTTAGTCAGTTGTGGTGGACATAATCTTCATAGTTTGAGTTTATAGAACTAATTGAATGCAGCAAATTGTAAATCCTATTCAGAAAGGCAGGGAAAAGATAATACACTATTAGTGCTAGAAATCTAAAAGCATCGCAAAAAAATAGTCAGCAGACCAGGCAACATCAAGGGAGTGAATATTTCAGCCTGACGATGTTTTCTCAGAACTGGAAACATTACTGAACAGAAATTCCAATGCAAACTACAGCGTGTGCTGGAATGATGCAGGTGAGGTGGGACAACTATAATTGTAATCATTGTCGCACTGCATCAACATTTAGCTGTGCTTGGGGCACGGTTGCAAGATGAATGTCGCCGCATGTTTTCACTTTCGAAACATATCGCACAGCACTCTGCTTCCAAGAGCAGGTTCAGGAAGACAGCCACAAGCCCGTTCACAGCCGTGGTGTTTTGGAGGGTGGGAGGGGAAAAGTTAGGGATGTTTTCATCAGGGACTTACTGTCATTGACAACACTTTGCACACATCAATTCAGTTCAGTTTAGTTTATTGTCACGTATACTGAGGTACAGTGCTGACAATGGCTCAGGGTATGTGTGTCCCTATTAGAGTGAAGGGCAAGGCAGGCAAAACGTAAGGAAGCTTGGCTGACGAGAGAAATTGAGGAATTGGTCAAGAATAAGAACAATACATGGGACACATATAGGCAGCTGGGATCACGTGCATCCCTGGAGGAGTTTCGGGAACTAAGGAGCAAAGTAAAAAAGGAAATCAGAAGAGCAAAAAGGGGTCAGGAGATAGCTCTGGCAGATAACATTAAGGGCAATCCCAAAAGATTTTATAAATACAAAAGGGGAAAAGGGTAACTAGAGAGAGAATGGGACCCCTCAGGAATCAAAGCGGTCAGCTCTGTGTGGAGCCGCAGGAGATGGGCAAGGTCCTCAATGAGTATTTCTCCTGTATTTACCGAGGAGAAAGGCAGGAGGATGGAGGAATGTTATGGTCGAAGAAATACTGAAGGTACTATCATGTATGAAGGTAGACAAATCTCCAGGGCCTGATCAGATATATCCGAGGACATTGTGGGAAACCAGAGAAGAAATTGTGGGAGCCCTGCATTGAAATTTACAAGTCATATTTAAATACAGGAGAGATGCCGGAAGGCTGGAGGGAGGCAAATGTTGTGCCTCTATTCAAGAAGGGCTGCAGGGAAAATGCTGGGAACTATAGGCCAGTGAGCTTAACATCTGCAGTTCAAAAGTTACTGGGGAGTATTCTGAGGGATAGGATATACAGGTATTTAAACAGACAAGGGCTGATTAGGGATAGTCAGCATGGGTTTGTACATGGGAGTTTAAAAACTTTAGTTTTTTGAAGACGTGACCAAAAAGGTCGATGAGGGCAGAGCTGTAGAAGTTTGTATATATGGACTTCAGCAAAGCATTCGACAAGGTTCCACCTGGTAGGCTGCTCTGCAAGGGTAAATCGCATGGATCCAAGGGGAGATGGCTGAATGGCTAGAAAATTGGCTTCATGGAAGGAAGCAGAGGGTGAAGGTGGAAGGTTGCATCTCAGACTGGAGGCCTGTGACTAGTGATGTGCCTCAGGGTTCGGTGCTGGGCCTGTTACCGTTTGTCATCTACATCAATGATTTGGATGAGAACATACAGGGCAAGATTAGTAAGTTTGCTAATGATACAAAAGTGGGTGGTTTTGCAGATAGTGAAGATGGTTGTGAAAAATTGCAGCAGCATCTGGATCGATTGGCCAGGTGGGCTGAGGAATGGTTGATGGAATTTAATACAGAGAAATGTGAGGTGTTGCATTTAAGGAAGTCTAACATGGGCAGGACCTACACTGTGAATGGTAGGGCTCTGGGGAGTGTTGTAGAGCAGAGGGATCTAGGAGTGCATGTGTATGGTACTTTGGAGGAGGAGTCACAGATATCTAGGGTGGTCAAAGAGGCATTTGGCACATTGGCTTTCATCAGTCCATGTATTGAGTATAGAAGTTGGGAGGTTGTGTTGCAGTTGTCTAAAACCTTGGTGAGGCCTCATTTAGAGTATTGTGTTCAGTTCTGGGCACCATGTTATAGGAAAGATGTTGTCAAGCTGGAAAGAGTACAGAGAAGATTTACAAGGATGTTGCCAGGGTTAGAGGGTCTGAGCTATAGGGATAGGTTGAGTTGGCTGGGACTATTCCTTGGAGCGCAGGAGGATGAGGGTTGATCTGATTGATAAAATCATCAGAGGAATAAATCCGGTAGATGCCCAGTGTAAGTGAATCTAGGACCAGTGGACAAAGGGTTAAGGTGAAGGGGAAAAAAATTAATAGGAATCTGAGTGGTAACCATTTCACACAAAGGGTGGTGGGTGTATGAAACAAGCTGCCAGAGGAGGTAGTTGAGGCCGGAACTATCCCAACATTTAAGAAACAGTTAGACGGGTAAATGGATAGGGCAGGTTTGGAGAGATATGGACCAAATGCGGGCAGGTGGGACTAGTGTAGCTGGGACATTTGGGCCAGTGTGGCCAAGTTGGGCCTGTTTCCACACTGTATCACTCTATGACTCTATAAAAAGCTTTTGCTGCAAGCTAACCAGTCAACATAAAGACAATACATGATTACAATCAAGCCATTCACAGTTAACAGATACATAAGGGAAAATGTTTAGTGCAAGATAAAGCCAGTAAAGTCTGATCAAAGATAATCCAAGAGTCACCAATGAGGTAGATAGTAGTTTAGGATTGCTCTCTAATTGTGGTAGGATGGTTCAGTTGCCTGATAACAGCTGGGAAGAAACCGCCCACGAATCTGGAGGTGTGTGTTTTCACACTTCTGTAACCTTTGCCCGATGGGAGAAGGGTCACCAGGGTAGGGCAGAGGAGGAAAGTATCAGCCTAGCATCTGCGTTTTTTGGTGGGAGTTGTCACTGAGGAGATGAACATGACGCCTATGTCAGGATGTGGAAGCCATATTGTGGCAAAGGGGATAGTTCAGAGACCGGCCACTCTACAGATGGGGGAAGAGGTCATGGGTGCTGGGGAAGTACGTGTGCCCAAGGTGTAGGTAGATGCTTTCCTTCTCCTTCAGCTCCCTCTGTGGGCGCTGTGAGAATGTCAAGCAAATATTGACCTCAAGCCAATATGCTCCAAGTTCCCCTGCAAAGTTCTAAAAGGAACATTGAATGAGGAATGAAGTTATTGCATTTGCACCCGATGTGGAAATCACATCAATGTCAAAAAAAAGAGAGGCATGGTCGAAACAACTAGGAAATGGTCATTATTCCTGAGAAAAAAAATTCCTTTATGTAATACTAAAAACTGACTTTGTAATGCAACTGAATTTTTGGGCACAGCTGTTTCTCGCTCCACAACTAGTGCCTAAATTCTTGTTTTTTCTTTCCCAACATTTCTGCTGCTTCATGGATATACAAGAAATGGGGGAATATGGATCACGTGCATGTAGATAGGATTCGTTTTTTTGGGTATCATGTTTGACACAGACATTGTGGGCCGAAGGGCCTGTTCCTGTGCTATACTCTGCTCCATGTTCTGTGTTCTATGTCCATTATAGTCAAATAAACATCACAATGGTACACTTTGAACACAACCCATTAAGGAAGTGCTAGCAAGTAACATACTTGGCCTTCGCTCCATAGATGCTGCCTCACCGGCTGAGTTTCTCCAGCATTTTTGTCTACCTTCAAGTAACATACAACATAGGTTTGTAAAGCTCAGGTCATTAAAGTAATTATTATTTTGTTAACTTGACTACAAACAGACACAGTGGAAATAATGTGTTTGACTTGTTTTCAACATGTTTGATAAACTCCCATGGAATAATAACAATGGAATGGTGGCATGGAGAGTCAGTGAAGAGAAATATGAAGCACAGTACTGTGCAGGTGTAAGCAACTATTTCTTAGCTTGTTCTGGCATGGCCACTGACATACTAGGGGTTAATTTGCCTCTTCTTCTTATCATAAATCATTTGGCATTTAAGGTCACTTTTAGCGTCTCAACATCAGATGATTCATTGTTGGCAAACCGATGACCATTTCTGTAAGTAGACCCCACCAGCCCCATGATCATTCATGCTGCCTGTCCCACTGAGTTACTCCAGCACCTTGTGTCTATCATTCAGAATGTATGTTTGATGCCCAGAGTTTGGATGGCTGTCGGCTGAAGAGCTTCAACATGAAACCATGATTTCATCCTGGACTATTGCTACTTTTTTGGGACTGAGAATTCAATTCCATTTGTTTCAATAAAACAAACAGCGACAAAATATAAAGCATTTTAATTCTTCAAAAGCTTTATCCAGCACTTCTCACAGTTACTATGATTTCTACTGCCACTGCTACTTGAAAACCCTCTCCGTTAAATAACGATATTTAACCTTACTCTTCATTCTTTTAGATAATGTTCATTTCTGTCCCAAGCAGCTTATCAGACCAATATATATATATTTTTTTTCAACTTCTCCTTAATCTAAAATTAACTTCTTCAATCTTTCTAAACTAAAATCTCTTACGAGAAGGTTCCCGAACCAAAATGTGTCGGAAATAACTGCAGATGCTGGTTTAAATCGAAGATTGACACAAAATGCTGGAGTAACTCAGCGGGACAGGCAGCATTTCTGGAGAGAAGGAATGGGTGACATTTTGGGTCGAGACCCTTCTTCAGACTGAAGAAGGATCTCGACCCGAAACGTCACCCATTCCTTCTCTCCAGAAATGCTGCCTGTCCGGCTGAGTTACTAAAGCATTTTGTGTCTATTCCCAACCCAAAATGTTGCCTGTCCTTTCCCTCCACAGATGCTGCATGACAGATATTGTTCCCTCAGCACTTTGTGATATTATTCCAGCATCGGCAGTTTCTTATGTCTTCATTAAATTCCTCAATCCTGGTAACAAATTACTGAATCTCTTCTACAACCTCCGCATTGCTTTGACATTCTACTTAGGATTAGATCCCTTATATATATATATCGCAACCAATGATTTGCAAGGAAAAAAACTCAGCATCCAATTCTCTTCATTTTTAAGAATTCATTTTTTAAAAGCATGAATTCTTAGGTATCATTTTTGTTAACACCTTTTGGTCTCTCCTCCTATTTTAAATGCATCTCTTATTTCACCGCTTGTGAATTAACCATAACCCATGAATTTCATCTTCTAAATCAGGAGATAAAATTGGCACGTAGTAAAAGTAATGCGGTGGTTGTTATGGGAGATTTCAACATGCAGGTAGACTGGGAAAATCAGGTTGGTACTGGACCCCAAGAAAGGGACTTTGTAGAGTGCCTTCGTGATGGATTCTTTGAACAGCTTGTATTGGAGCCTAGCAGGGAGAAGGCAATTCTGGATTTAGTGTTATGTAATGAACCGGATTTGATAAAGGACCTCGAGGTTAATGAACCAAAACTGTACGCAATACTCCAGGTGTGGTCTCACCAAGACCCTGTACAATTGCAGTAGAACCTCCCTGCTCCTATACTCAAATCCTTTTGCTATGAATGTTAACATACCATTCGCTTTCTTCACTGCCTGCTGCACCTGCATGCCTACTTTCAATGACTGGTGTACCATGACACCCAGGTCTCATTGCATCTCCCCTTTGAGACCACACCTGGAGTATTGCGTACAGTTTTGGTCTCCTAATCTGAGGAAGGACATTCTTGCCATAGAGGGAGTACAGAGAAGGTTCACCAGACTGATTCCTGGGATGTCAGGACTTTCATATGAAGAAAGACTGGATAGACTCGGCTTGTACTCGCTAGAATTTAGAAGATTGAGGGGGGATCTTATAGAAACTTACAAAATTCTTAAGGGGTTGGACAGGCTAGATGCAGGAAGATTGTTCCCGATGTTGGGGAAGTCCAGAACAAGGGGTCACAGTTTAAGGATAAAGGGGAAATCTTTTAGGACTGAGATGAGAAAAACATTTTTAACACAGAGAGTGGTGAATCTCTGGAATTCTCTGCCACAGAATGTAGTTGAGGCCAGTTCATTGGCTATATTTAAGAGGGAGTTAGATGTGGCCCTTGTGGCTAAAGGGATCAGGGGGTATGGAGAGAAGACAGGTACGGGATACTGAGTAGGATGATCAGCCATGATCATATTGAATGGCGGTGCAGGCTCGAAGGGCCGAATGGCCTACTCCTGTACCTATTTTCTATGTTTCTATGTTTCTATGTTTCTTAATCGGCCACCATTTAGATAATAGTCTACTTTCCTGTTTTTGCCACCGAAGTGGATAATCTCACATTTATCCACATTATACTGCATCTGCCATGCATTTGCCCACTCACCCAGCTTATCCAATCATCTTGCAGCCTCCTAGCACCCTCCTCACAGCTAACACTGCCCCCCAGCTTCGTGTCATCCGCAAACTTGGAGATGTTGCATTCAATTCCCTCGTCCAAATCATTAATATATATTGTAAATAGCTGGGGTCCCAGCACTGAGCCTTGCGGTACCCCACTAGTCACTGCCTGCCATTCTGAAAAGGACCCGTTAACTCCTACTCTTTGCTTCCTGTCTGCCAGCCAGTTCTCTATCCACATCAATACTGAACCCCCAATACCGTGTGCTTTAAGTTTTGGTAACAGAAGATAACCAAAAAGACAATACGGGGAGAAAAGATGAGGTACGAAGGTATGCTAGCCAAGAATATAAAGCAGGATAGTAAAAGCTTCTTTAAGTATGTGAAGAGGAAAAAATTAGTTAAGACCAAAGTTGGACCCTTGAAGACCGAAAAAGGTGAATTTATTATGGGGAACAAGGAAATGGCAGATGAGTTGAACAGGTACTTTGGATCTGTCTTCATTAAGGAGGACACAAACAATCTTCGTGATATAGTAGTGGCCAGAGGATCTGGGGTGACAGAGTAATGAAGGAAATCCACATTAGGCAGGAAATGGGGTTGGGTAGACTGATGGGACTGAAGGCTGATAATTCCCCAGGGCCTGATGGTCTGCATCCCAGGGTACTTAAGGAAGTGGCTCTAGAAATATGGATGCATTGGTGATAATTTTCCAATGTTCTATAGACTCAGGATCAGTTCCTGTGGATTGGAGGATAGCTAATGTTATCCCACTTTTTAAGAAAGGCGGGAGAGAGAAAACGGGGAACTATAGACCAGTTAGCCTGACATCGGTGGTGGGGAAGATGCTGGAGTCAATTATAAAAGATGAGATAGCCGAACATTTGGATAGCAGTAACATGATCTGTCCGAGTCAGCATGGATTTACGAAGGGGAAATCATGCTTGACTAATCTTCTGGAATTTTTTGAAGATGTAACTAAGAAAATGGACAAGGGAGAGCCAGTGGATGTAGTGTACCTGGACTTTCAGAAAGCATTTGATAAGGTCCCACATAGGAGATTAGTGGGCAAAATTAGGGCACATGGTATTGGGGGTAGAGTGCTGACATAGATAGAGAAGTGGTTGGCAGACAGTAGGGATTAACGGGTCCCTTTCAGAATGGCAGGCAGTGGCTAGTGGGGTACCGCAAGGCTCGGTGCTGGGACCGCAGCTATTTACAATATACAATGATTTGGATGAAGGGATTCAAAGTAACATTAGCAAATTTGCAGATGACACAAAGCTGGGTGGCAGTGTGAACTGCGAGGAGGATGCTATGAGAATGCAGGGTGACTTGGACAGGTTGGGGGAGTGGGCAGATGCATGGCAGATGAAGTTTAATGCAGATAAATGTGTGGTTATCCACTTTTGGTAGCAAAAACAGGAAGGCAGATCTAAATGGCGTCAAGTTGGGAAAAGGGGAAGTACAACGGGATCTGGGGGTCCTTGTACATCAGTCTATGAAAGTAAGCATGCAGGTACAGCAGGCAGTGAAGAAAGCGAATGGCATGTTGGCCTGTATAACAAGAGGAATCGAATATAGGAGCAAAGATGTCCTTCTGCAGTTGTAGAGAGCCCTAGTGAGACCACACCTGGAGTATTGTGTGCAGTTTTGGTCCCCTAATTTGAGGAAGGACATTCTTGCTATTGAGGGAGTGCAGCGTTGGTTTACAAGGTTAATTCCCGGGATGGCGGGACTGTCGTATGCTGAGAGAATGGAGCAGCTGGGCTTGTACACTCTGGAGTTTAGAAGGATGCGAGGGAATCTCATTGAAACGTATAAGATTGTTAAGGGCTTGGACACACTAGAGGCAGGAAACATGTTCCCGATGTTGGGGGAGTCCAGAACCAGGGGCCACAGTTTAAGAATAAAGAGTAAGCCATTTAGAACGGAGACGACGAAACACTTTTTCTCACAGAGAGTGGTGAGTCTGTGGAATTCTCAGCCTCAGAGGGCGGTGGAGGCCGGTTCTCTGGATGCTTTCAAGAGAGAGCTAGATAGGGCTCTTAAAAATAACGAAGTCAGGGGATATGGGGAGAAGGCAGGAACGGGGTACTGATTGGGGATGATCAGCCATGATCACATTGAATGGCGGTGCTGGCTCGAAGGGCCAAATGGCCTACTCCTGCACCTATTGTCTATTGTCTATTGTCTAAATATTATCCAATTCCCTGACATAAAATGCAGGTCAGAATTTTCCAACACAAAGTGCATGATATCGCCATTATCCAGATGAGACATGAATGGGGCTGTTCTCCTTGATATGTTTGCATGTTGTTGCTTTGTGGGATTAATATAAAGTCTGTGCCCAATAAGCTGATCTGTAAAAGGGGCTCTCTGCAGTCTCAGGGACACGGAAATAAACCAATGGAAAGCAAAACATTGCAGACACCAGCAATATAGATAAAAAGCTGAAAATGCTGTAGATACTCTTTCATACTCTGCAAATGCTGCTTGAATACGGAACATCACCAACGTTTGTCTATTTTCACAAGAGAAATTGATATGTCCCTTTTCCTGATTGTTATTTGAAATCCTGCTGAACAGTGTGACTTTGGTTTGTGTCAGGCGCGAAGGAATCTGACTTTTCTGAGATTTTCCTCTGCACTAGTTGAATGATGCCATGATGCTTTAGGTTTAGGAACCCAGCCAGTGATCTACTCCTTGATTAAAGCCTCCAAGCACTGTAAAACACATACAACTCTTCTTTGAGCATGTCATCATTATCAGTAGAGAAGGGGTGGAAGGAAAACAAGTACCTTGCAAGAAGTTAAATGCATTAAATTCTGTCTGTGAATATAAGAACATGACAAGTATAAGCTGTATGGAGAGTTCAGAGTCTAATATTTACACTGCACACTGTCAGAGATGAACAAATACAATGGTTTTTGTGTAGTGAAGGCAGGACTGCCAACAACAAACCTTCCACTTGAAAAGGGACCACACAATTGCATGCTCAAGAGAAATTAATAGGAAAATATTTTGGCTTAACAAATCAAAATAAGCATCTGTGCAGTGGATGGAATTATATATAAAAGCATTATTAACACAATACCCTTAAAGTCACGTCATGGCTGTTTCTCTAAGAGACACTTGAGTTCCAACCCAAGGAAAACAATGGAGCTCACGTAGAACGGCAGAAACATTGACTGTACTGCCTGGTCAATATGACTTTTATCTGAGGCGTAGCGCTCCAGTAATCTCTAACACAAAGCTCATGGGAAAGAACAACCAGAGCATTAAGCATCATTGGTTTAATTTTATTTGTGATAGAGCTTGGTGTGTTTGCCACCACAACGTGCAGCTAATTCTCCCTGCACCAATTCCTGAGGACAAGTATCCAGCCTAAACTCATTGACCAGTATTGATATTGCACTAAAAGAGGGAACCTGACCTTATATTGCAGCTTTCATATCCGTCTGTTATCTCACGCATGTGCCTTTCTCACCCTGTTTCTTTTAAATACTTATCTGATAGTCAGTACCCCTGCGTCTCAGAACATCGATCATCAAACATAGAACGTACAGCATAGGAATAGTCCCTTCAGCCTACAATCTCCGTGTCGAACATGATCCCAAGTTAAACTAATCTTCTCTGCCGACATGCGAGTCATATCCCTCCATTCCCTATATATCCATGTGCCTATCTAAAAGCCTTTGAAATGCCACAATCTAAATGTCTTTGAATCTGCCTCCACTGCCACCCTTAACAACAAGGCACCTACCACACTGTGTAAAACAAAAACATGTCCACGATTTCCAACAATTCCCCTGGTAGTGAGATGTTTTTCGAGGTGGGGGGGGGAGTTGTGCGGCAGCAGCCACTCCACGACCCCCTCCCCCCCCCACTTCAAAAATGCACCCCGCGATTACACCAGCACTCTTGTGTCTTTTTATTCTGTAAACCAGCATCTGCAGTTCCTCGGTTCCCACCTCCCACCGTAGCCGTGGCGATCATAGATCAGCTCGAGGAGGGCGGCATGGTGGCGCAGCAGTAGAGTTGCTCCCTCGCAGCGCCAGAGACCCAGGTTCAATCCCGATCACGGGCGCTGTCTGTACGGAGTTTGCATGTTCTCCCCGTGACCGGTGTGGGTTTTCTCCAGGATCTCTGGTTTCCTCCCAGGCTCCAAAGACGTGCAGGTTTGTAGGTTAATTGGTTTGGAATAATTGTAAAAAATTGTCCCCAGTGTGCGTAGAATAGTGTAAATGTGCAGGGATCGCTGGTCGGCGTGGACTCGGTGGGCTGAAGGGCCTGTTTCCGTGCTGTATCTCTAAACTAAACTAAACAATCTGTCTTAACCAGTCTTCCCTGTCTTAACCAGTCTACCCCACCACCACCAATGCAACTCTGCTTCAAATACTTTATATTCTCCATGAATTCCCCAGTTCTGGATAAGGGTGACTGACCCAAAACATTAATGGTTTCTCTTTCCACAGATGCTGCTCGACTGGGTTATTTTTTTCACCATTTCTGTGTTTGTTACCCAAAACTACATCCCACAAACAGCACTAGGATAAATAATCAGATAATATGTTTTTAATTATATTAACGAGGATCAACTCCATCGACACTTCCTGCTGCCGCAATGTAGCAGCCAACATAATCAAGGACCTTCATCACCTTGATCATTCTCTCTTCTGTTGGGCAGAAGGTACAAAAGCTTGAAAGCACATACCACCAGATTCGGGAACTGCTTCCTTCCCCTTGTCATCAGACTGCCAAACAATCATCATGCTAGGGCAGTATTCTAACCTACAATATCTCATTGTGCAATTTGGACATTCTCTTAGTGTCGGGCGGCACAGTGGCGCAGTGGTAGAGTTGCTGCCGTACAGTGCTTACAGCGCCAGAGACCCGGGTTTGATCCCGACTAAGGGTGCTGTCTGTACGGAGTCTGTATGTTCTCCCCGTGACCACGTGGGTTTTCTCCAAGATCCTCAGTTTCCTCCCACACTCCAAAGGCGTACAGGTTTGTAGGTTAATTGGTTTGGTATAAATGTAAATTGTCCCTAGTGTGTGTAGGATAGTGTTAATGTGTGGGGATCGCTGTTCGTTGCCGACTTAACGGGCCGAAGGACCTGTTTCTGTGCTGTACCACTAAACTAAAATAAACTAAAAGTTTAAAGCTATAATCGTGTAATTCTATATTCTGCACTCGGCATTGTTCTATTTACATTACCTGTTGTACGTGTGTGTGCTTGATTATACTCATGTCCAGTATGATTTGTTTGAACAGCATGCAAAAGTTTTTCATTGGATCTCAATACAGGTGGCAATAATAAACCAATAACAATACTAACACCAATAAGCAAAACAATTTGCTGGAGGAACTCACCGGGTCAGTCAGCATCTGTGGAGGGAATGGATAGATTATGTTTCAACCAGGGACTCTTCTTCACTCTGGAGTAAAATGTTGCCTATCCATTCCTTCGTGGATGCTGCCTGACCCACTGAGTTCCTCCAGCAATTTGTGTTCTAGTCCAGCATCTGCAGTTCCTTGTGTGTCCAATAATAACAAGTGTTGTCTGAGAGATTCACTGAAAGAGTACTTACCGTTTCAGTGTTCCAAGTGTGAAAGCTACAGACTGGGCCAAAATTCAGGTCAGATTTAGCAGGGGATCATGTCGTAGGCTCTGGCCTGGAGAGCCAATCCTCCAAGGAGCCACCTTCCTTCCTTCAGCTCTCCTCTGTGCAACATATCCAGAAGATAATCAGGCAATTTTGACAGCCTGGCTTCAGCTGGACAACATGTTTGGTCTGCTCTTCGAATAGAGATGTCACTGACCTCCTCCCAATGCAGCTTAGGTCATGAGGCAGGAGGAAGGAATGAAACCTCAGCCATATCTTCACAAATATCGGTGGGCAATGCAGGTGCAACCCTGCTCACGTTGGACAAATCACACCTTGCTTCTATTTGGTGCTGCTCTTCCTTTGCCCTACTTTGCCTACCCATCAAACATACAATCCCAATCTCAACCCCCAAGTGTGGCCACAGCTTTGGTACAAGTGTACGAAAGTGCGGCACGGTGGCACCGAGGTAGAGTTGCTGCCTTACAGCGCTTGAAGCGCCGGAGACCGGGGTTCGATCCCGACTACGGGTGCTGTCAGTACGTACTTTGTACGTTCTCCCCATGATCGCGTGGGTTTCCTCCAAGATCTTCAATCTCCTCCCACACTCCAAAGATATACAGTTTAGTACAGTAGGTTAATTGGCTTAGTGTATGTGTAAAGTGTCCTTAGTGTGTGTAAGATAGTGTTAATGTGCGGGAATCGCTGGTTGGTGCGGACCCGGTGGGCCGAAGGGCCTGTTTCCACGCTGTATCTCTTTAGTTTAAACTAAAACTACAGGTAGGTACTTCATGGCCAGCATGGATCCTGTGGGCCAAAGGGCCTGTTTCAATGCTAGTTGGCTCTAATTAAAAAAAGAGCTGGAAAGGACTTTCCTCGTCAGGCAGGGAACAGGGTGAACTGTGGTGAATTACAAGGTCAACCATGTTGATGTCTTCAGGTTGGGGTGTGTGAGGAACCCCACTGACCAGAAGGCTCTGATCATTTAATTTGTGCACAGATGTTACCCACAATGATGATTGAACCTAGGACACGGTGCCACATTATCAGAGCTGGGAAAATTAGAGATAAACATGTTTTAAGACGCAGAGAAAGGGAACAGAGAAGAAATGAACAAAAGGTAAGGTCTGATGGAAAAGAGAACAATGTACAAGGTGAAAGGGTGTGGTAATGGAATAATACAAACAGAGGGTGAATTTGGAGGAGAAGCATGATCTGAATTCATTATCTGGAATTACTCATAAGATAATATTATGAATGGCAGATATCCAACATCAAAATATTAGGAAAACTGGTTATCAAAATTTAGTGTACTGCGTTCAGTGTTCACAATGGGAGCTCTTGTAATTGGAGAAGCCAAACAATGATCTAGGTAGACGAAAATGCTGGAGAAACTCAGCGGGTGAGGCAGCGTCTATGGAGCGAAGAAATAGGTGACGTTTAGGGTCGAGACCCTTCCTCAGTCTGAGGAAGGGTCTCGACCCGAAATGTCACCTATTCCTTCGCTCCATAGACGCTGCCTCACCCGCTGAGTTTCTCCAGCATTTTTGTCTACCTTTGATTTTTCCAGCATCTGCAGTTCTTTCTTAAACAATGATCTAGTGCTGGTTTTGCATTTAATTTGCAGGAGTGAACCCGAGCCTGTTGTTTACCATTTGAATTCACCACCCAACTCCCCCTCTGAACTTTCTTGCCTCCGGCACTGTTTTAATGAGGACTGACACAAGCTTGAGGGCAATACTTTCTCTTCTGTCTGGGTATCTTGTAGTCTACAGGATTCAGTAATAAATGTTTCAACTTCAGGTAACTCATTCTTTCTTTCTCTTTGTGTCAGAACTGGGCATTTTTTTTGCTGCCATTCTTATGGCCCATCTTTTTCTTTTGTGTTTCTTTTTGTATATAATGTATTGCCTCCAATAATATGTCCCACAGCCATACTATTAATCACACATTACATAGACAAAGAAAGTTACTCTGAATTTATCTGCACCTTGTCTGCCACATAAGGTCCAATCTCAACCTATCAAAGACATTTTCGTGGAGACACAAGGAACTGCAGGTGCTGGAATCTTGAACAAAACACAAAGTGCTTGAGTAACTCAGCAGATCAGACAGCATCTTTGGAGGACATGTGATGGCTTTGTGTTGAGACACTTATTTCGACTCTAATTTTCTTGTTGCACCCATTCCCCTCCTTCACTTTCCCTGCTTTCTGTTCTCATTTGTTTGTCTATTTTCCAGTATTGATGACGTATCCCACACCTGAATCATTCATTGTTTTTCTCGCTCCACAGATGCTGTCTGACCAGCTGATTGTTTTCAGTGCTTCAGTTTCTATTTCAGATTTCCTGCATCTATGATGTTTGAAGTAGAAAATACAAAGGCATATCTTGGTCGTCCTGTTATGGGAAAGATGTTGTTAAGATGGAAAGGGTACAGAGAAGATTTATGAGGATGTGCCAGAACTTGAGGGCCTGAACTATAGGGAGAGGTTGAGCAGGCTAGGACTTTACTCCCTGGAGCGCGGGAGGATGAGGGGTGGTCTTAGAGAGGTATATAAGATCATGAGAGGAATCGATAGAGTTAATGCACAGATTCTTTTACCCAGAGTAGGGGAATCAAGAACCAGAGAACATAGATTTATGTTGAGGGGGGAAATATTTAATAGGACCCTGATGGGCAACATTTTTACCCAAAGGGTGGTAGGTATATGGAACGAGATGCGTCAGGTACTATCACAACATTTAAATAACATTTAGACAGGTACATAGATACATAGAAAATAGGTGCAGGAGTAGGCCATTCGGCCCTTCGAGCCTGCACCGCCATTCAATATGATCATGGCTGATCATCCAACTCAGTATCCCGTACCTGCCTTCTCTCCATACCCCCTGATCCCTTTAGCCACAAGGGCCGCATCTAACTCCCTCTTAAATATAGCCAATGAACTGGCCTCAACTACCCTCTGTGGCAGAGAGTTCCAGAGATTCACCACTCTCTGTGTGAAAAAGTTTTTCCTCATCTCGGTCTTAAAGGATTTCCCCCTTATCCTTAAGCTGTGACCCCTTGTCCTGGACTTCCCCAACATCGGGAACAATCTTCCTGCATCTAGCCTGTCCAACCCCATAAGAATTTTGTACGTTTCTATAAGATCCCCTCTCAATCTCCTAAATTCTAGCGAGTATAAGCCAAGTCTATCCAGTCTTTCTTCATATGAAAGTCCTGACATCCCAGGAATCAGTCTGGTGAACCTTCTCTGCACTCCCTCTATGGCTATAATGTCCTTCCTCAGATTTGGAGACCAAAACTGTACGCAATACTCCAGGTGTGGTCTCACCAAGACCCTGTACAACTGCAGTAGAACCTCCCTGCTCCTATACTCAAATCCTCTTGCTATGAAGGCCAACATACCATTCGCTTTCTTCACTGCCTGCTGCACCTGCATGCCTACTTTCAATGACTGGTGTACCATGACACCCAGGTCTCGCTGCATCTCCCCATTTCCTAATCGGCCACCATTTAGATAATAGTCTGCCTTCCCGTTTTTGCCACCAAAGTGGATAACCTCACATTTATCCACATTATACTGCATCTGCCAAACATTTGCCCACTCACCCAGCCTATCCAAGTCACCTTGCAGTCTCCTTGCAGGCAGGTGGGACCATGCTGACTTTGTCCAATGATTTCACCACTTTCCAAATGTGCTGCTATCCCATCTTTAATAACTGACTCTAGCAGTTTCCCCACTACCGATGTTAGACTAACTGGTCTGTAATTCCCCGTTTTCTCTCTCCCTCCCTTCTTAAAAAGTGGGGTTACGTTTGCTACCCTCCAATCCTCAGGAACTACTCCAGAATCAAAAGAGTTTTGAAAAATTATCACTAATGCATCCACTATTTCTGGAGCTACTTCCTTAAGTACTCTGGGATGCAGCCTATCTGACCCTGGTGTTTTATCAGCCTTTAATCCATTCAATTTACCCAACACCACTTCCCGACTAACCTGGATTTCACTCAGTTCCTCCATCTCCTTTGCCCCCTGCTATTTCCGGCAGATTATTTATGTCTTCCTTAGTGAAGACGGAACCAAAGTATTTATTCAATTGGTCCACCATATCCTTGTTCCCCATGATCAATTCACCTGTTTCTGACTGCAAGGGACCTACATTTGTTTTAACTAATCTCTTTCTCTTCACATATCTATAAAAACTTTTGCAGTCAGTTTTTATGTTCCCTGCCAGTTTCCTTTCATAATCTATTTTCCCTTTCCTAATTAAGCCCTTTGTCCTCCTCTGCTGGTCTCTGAATTTCTCCCAGTCCTCTGGTATGCTGCTTTTTCTGGCTAATTTGTACGCATCATCTTTTGCTTTGATTCTATCCCTGATTTCCCTTGTTATCCACGGATGCACTACCTTCCCTGATTTATTCTTTTGCCAAACTGGGATGAACAATTTTTGTAGTTCATCCATGCAGTCTTTAAATGCCTTCCATTGCATATCCACCGTCAACCCTTTTAGAACTAATTGCCAGTCAATCTTGGCCAATTCACGTCTCATACCCTCAAAGTTACCTTTCTTTAAGTTCAGAACCGTTGTTTCTGAATTAACAATGTCACTCTCCATCCTAATGAAGAACTCAACCATATTATGGTCACTCTTGCCCAAGGGTGCACGCACAACAAAACTGCTATCTAACCCTTCCTCATTACTCAATACCCAGTCTAGAATAGCCTGCTCTCTCGTTGGTTCCTCTACATGTAGGTTTAGATAACTATCCCTCATACATTCCAAGAAATCCTCTTCCTCAGCACCCCTGCCAATTTGATTCACCCAATCTATATGTAGATTGAAGTCACCCATTATAACTGTTTTGCCTTTGTTACACGCATTTCTAATTTCCTGTTTGATGCCATCCCCAACTTCACTACTACTGTTAGGTGGCCTGTACACAACACCCACCAGCGTTTTCTGCCCCTTAGTGTTTCGCAGCTCTACCCATACCGATTCCACATCCTCCAAGCTAATGTCCTTCCTTTCCACTGCGTTAATCTCCTCTCTAACCAGCAACGCTACCCCACCTCCTTTTCCTTTCTCTCTATCCCTCCTGAATATTGAATATCCCTGGATGTTCAGCTCCCAGCCTTGGTCACCCTGGAGCCATGTCTCCGTGATCCCAACTATATCATAATCATTAATTGCTATCTGCACGTTCAACTCATCCACCTTATTGCGAATGCTCCTTGCATTGAGACACAAAGCCTTCAGGCTTGTTTTTACAACGCTCTTACCCCTAATACAATTATGTTGAAAAGTGGCTCTTTTTGATTTTTGCCCTGGATTTGTCTGCCTGCCACTTTTACTTTTCACCTTGCTACCTATTGCTTCCGCCCGCATTTTACACCTCTCTGTTTCTCTGCTCACCCATTTAAGAACCCCACCACCTCTTATTCTCTGTTTATTATTGTTTTCTTCTTTCCCCCCTACATGTTGGGTCTGAGTGCTTTCCTTCTCTGCCTCCTGCCTCACACACTGTCTAATAGCATTCTCTATTTGAGTCCCTCCCCCCAACCATTCTAGTTTAAAGTCTCCCCAGTAGCCTTTGCAGATCTCCCCGCCAGGATATCGGTCCCCCTCAGGTTCAAGTGCAACCCATCCTTTTTGTACAGGTCGAACCTTCCACAAAAGAGGTCCCAATGATCCAGAAATTTGAATCCCTGCCTTCTGCACCAGTCCTTCAGCCACGCATTTATCCTCCACCTCGCTCCATTCCTACTCTCACTGTCGCGTGGCACAGGTAGTAATCCCGAGATTGTTACCTTTGCTGTCCTTCGATAGGAGATATTTAGAGGGATATGCGCCAAGCACAGGCAGGTGGAACTAGTGTAGATGGGCATGTTGGTCAGGGTTGGCAAGTTGGGCCGAAGGGCCTTTATCCACACTGTATGACTCTATGGCCCTATCTTGTGAAAATATGAAATAAAATTAAAAGTAGATATATAAATCACTTAATTCATGAAAAAGTATCTAACATAAATGATTGAAGAATTATTGTGAATGCATTCCAGAAGCTGCCTTGCGGAAGAAATGTCACAAGATTTTGTTGAACTGTCAAAAAGTGATCACCTCATCAAGCCAAGAAGAGGATACAATGCTAAACACACAAACTCCTGAAAAAAGATTAAAGGCAAAATCTGAGAGTTTAGCGATGATGTACACATTTTCAAAAAGGGAGAAACTGAATAAAGCATTGCCATGTTTTCTAACAGCTCTCTATATCTCTCCATCTCTCTCCACATTCCTGCAGTGCCCACAGTTGGAATGGGAATGTGTATGTATTCATATACATTACAATTGTGGTTATTATATAGGAGGATGCTTTAGCTCAGGAATAACTCTCAGTCTCCAGGAGAATGCAGAGAATTCATGACGTCTAAAGAAGGGTCCTGACCCAAAATGCCATCTGGCCATTTCCCTCCACACATACTTACCAGCATTTTGTTTTTTGTTCATGCCACCCTGACTTGGCATGGACGTCAATTTTTGATTAAGGTCTCCAGTTAATGCCACAAAGCTAAGTGAGCATTCAGCAGCAAGAAAATCACCATCCATCCCTTCAAAGGCCAGCCACCCACCACCACCCATTGGTATTTAAAGGGATAAAATACATTTTAAGATTTGTCATTGGATGATTTTTTTCTGGCTCTGCATTAGATGTTTTTCACAATAAATTCAAGATGCTAAAATCTGCAGGTATTGGAGTGGCAGACGTGAATCTTGTCTTGATTTCAGGGCCTCTGCACAAACCAATTGCTCCATCAATGCAAGTATAAAGACACAAGAGAACCAGAGGACATAGGTTTAAGGTGAGGGGGGAAAAGATTTAATAGGAAACCGAGGTGTTACTTTTTCACACAATGGTTGGTGGGTCTATGGAACATGCTGCTGGAGGAGGTAGTTGGGCCAGGTACTATTGCTACGTATAAGAAACATTTAGACAGGTACATGGATAGGACAGGTTTAGAGGGTATGGGCCAAATGCAGGCAGGTGGGACCTGTGTAGATGGAACATGTTGGCCAGATTGGGCAAGTTGGGCTGAAAGCCCTGTTTCCGCGCTGTATAACTATATTAGCAACTGTAATAGTCTCCAGATCTTATCCCTGGTAATCTCAAAGGATCCAGCCTTGGCTTCCTCATACTCTATCTCGTGCACTCTTCATCAGCAAATTACAGTTTTGGCTACAGTTTTCCCACCATCTCCCCAAGCTCCTGCACTCTCTCTCAATTTTCCACAAATGAAAAAATACTCCAAATTAACCACTGGGAAAACTGAACCCACAGTCTTCAGCACATTTTCTCACAAAAACTTTCTTAGACATTAACTCCAGACCGCTCCTCAGTTTCCTAAGATCCTCTCACATTAATGGGTTGTCTTCTTCTGCTGAATGCCTGTTTTGCAGTATGGGATTAAGTGCAATCGAGACAATTAGCCAGTGTATTGAGCTCCAAAATTATCGTTAATTATTCAGAACCTTCACTTACCCAGCCCCTAAACTCTATAACCTCCTCCATCTCAGATTCATACTTTAGGACAATTCTTAAAACTACTTTAACAAATTTTTGGCCATCATTTTTAATATTTCATTACGTGGCACTCTATCATATTTCATGCCTGCAAAAGGCCACCGACGACTTTTGAGGTGCTGAGCAAATGTAAGTTGTTGTTGAAGTTGAGGCATTATATACAGAGAAGCAGGGCTTTCAACAGCAGGCAATATTGTCTAAGATGATCATGGAGCAATTATCTCACCAACAATTATAATGCAGTTTTATAGGACTTTGGTTAGGCCACATTTGGAGTATTACTGGCCACCCCATTACAAGAAGGATGCACTGTAAAGGGTGCAGAGGAGGTTTACCAGAATATTGCCTGGATTCGGAGTTATTAGCTACACAGAGAGATTGGACAGACTTGGAATGTTTTCTCTGGAATGCCAGACATTATGGAGAGACCTGATAGAAGTATAGAATATTATGAGAGGCAGAGATAGAATAGACAGTCAGAACCCCTTTCCTAGGATTGAAATATCAAATACTAGAGGGCATAGCTTTAAAATGATAGGGGCAACGTATAGAGCTACACAGACGATGGTGAGTAGCTGGAACACACTGCCAGAGGTGGTGGTGCAGGCAGATACAATAGGGGCATTTAAGAGACTTTTGGATAGCCATATGCATATGCAGGGAATGGAGGGATGGGGATTATGTACAGGCAGATAAGAGTTGGTTCTTGACATCATGTTTGGCACAGACATTGGGGGCCAAATGACCTGTTCCTGGGCTGCACTGTTTTATGTTCTATCTTCAAAAACTTTCATGAAGAATTTGTCTTTCCAATATTCACAGTAAAATAGTTATATTCGTGAAATATAAAGTGAATGCTGGAAATATGCTCAAGTGGGCAAGATGTATGGAGAGAGAAACACAGTGAATGTTTCAGAAAAGTTATGTTCTCATCTTTACTACTCTACACGTAGCAAATAGAGGAGGATGTTGCCGCCATGCGTGCAATGTTCTTTTAACATTAACCCGAGGAATTGTGAACTCACCATCCAATTAGTCAAGTTACAGTCTTTTGGCAAGTCATCTGATCAACACAAAATCCTGAGTGCTTACCGCTACAAGAAAGCTTCTTGCTTTATTATTATTTTTAAAGTTATCTTCAAAGATAACATAATTGTAGAACACATGTGGACTTTAAAAAAAAAGATTCAGACTAATGAACTGCGTATCTCCTAAGAAATGTTGTCCCACTACATGAAAGGCAGTCGTAAATGGCTCAAAATTCTAACGGCCACAGCAGTTGAGTAGCAAATGCCTACAATAGGCCAATTAATTTAACTATGTGTTAACATCATAAAATGATAAATATTATACAACTGCATGTGTAACATTATCTATAAAAGACATGAATTATTGTACAATAAATGCTGGAGAAACTCAGCGGGTCAGGCAGCATCTATGGAGCGAAGGAATAGGTGACGTTTCAGGTCGAGACCCTTCTTCAGACTGGAAAATTAATGAGCAAACCTTTGTTTAGTTTAGTTTAGTTTCCTTCAGTTCAGTGATACAGCATGGAAACAGGCCTTTCAGCCCACCGAGTCCACACAACCGTCAATCACCCGTTAACACGAGTTCTATGTTATCCCACTTTTACATCTGCTCTCCACACATGAGAGGCAATTTTATTGCGGTCAATTAATCCACAAACCCACACACCTTTAGGATATGGAATGAAACTGGATCACCCGGAGGAAACCCATGCAGTCACAGGAGGAATGGGAAAACTCCTCACAGACAGCGCCCGAGGTCAGGGTCGAACCCGGGTCTCTGGCGCTGTGAGGCAGTAGCTCTACCAGCTGCACCACCACGTTGCCCCAATTATCCTTCATTATCCAAATACCCAAGAATAAATTCATGGTAATCTTGCTTTCCAACCAGAGAGAAGGAGCATCCCAGAGGAGTTCACTTTAGGCCCTAAATAATTGAAGATCATTGCAAAGGCGATGATTAGTAGTCAATGCATCAAAGCTTCTACCAGGTGTGGGCCCACCAATGTGTCCATGAATCTACTGAATCACATTTCAACTTACCCCAGGCACTATGGAGAAAATATGATATAAAGATTGCAAAAGTACTCAGCAGGTCAGACGGCATCTGTGGAGAGAAAAATAGAGTTAATGTTTTAGGTCATTACATTTTCACCAGATAAAATATGGTGTCTGGGCCAAAGACTAAGTATAGGTGGCCATAGGGAAGAAATTATTAGTTGGTCTGATAGATTTTTAAGCGGAGCCATCTTTGAAGGTTTAAATGAAGCCTGGGGGCATTGGACATTTAAATATCTGGATGGAAATTGATGCATTTTGGAGTGAGGAGGTGTGGAGTCAAGAAATTGGAAAAAATTCTAAGGTGCAGGATTAATCTTCACTTGGAAAGGCAGGGATTGGTCAGGGATAGTCAGCACATGTTCCTTTATGGAGACTTCTGATTAATTTAATTGAGTTTTCGGATAAGGTATCTGAATATATTGATGGGGGGCTGTGCAGTTAATGTGGTTTACATGGACTTCCCCAAGGTCATGTAAGGTCCCATATGGAAGGCTGATCCAAATGGTTCAGAGCCATGGGATCTAAAACAAGTTGGAAAATTTGATCCAAAATTAGTTTGGTAGAAGGTGACAGCGGGTGATGGTGGAGTGTTGCTTTCATGATTGGAAGCCAGTAGCTAACAGTGTACCACGGGAATTAGTACTGGGACTCTTCAAGTAAATATACATGAAGATTATAAGCCCTTGGGCAAACAAATTAAAAGATCTTGTGGAGATTTTCCGGAGTTTTGGTGAGACCTCATCAAGAATACTGTGTAGTTTTGCCTTTGGAGTTAAAGGAGGATAGATATGACCTGGAGTCAGTGAAAATTCTATGCACTAAATTAATTGCTGCAATGAGGTGGTTGTCTTTTGAGGAGAGCTTGAGTAATATTTGCCCATTTTTATTGGAAAATCAGAAGATCGAGAGATGATTTCATTAAGAGATGCAAGATCTTGACAGAAAAGGTCAGACTGGATGTGGCTGAGGTGTTTAGAACCAGGGATCACAGTCACAGACATCAAGGATTGATTTGAGGATAATTTTCTTCACCCAGAGTGTGTTGAACATGCAGAATTCTCTACCACAGGTGCTGGTGAAGGCCAAGTTACTGAATATATTTAAGAATGAGGATGATTTCTAGACACAAATACATCAGTGGGAATGGATAGAGAATGGGAATACAGTATTGAAACAAAGGATAAGACCTGGTCGGGTTGAATGACGGAGCAGGCTAGCAGAATGGATTTGCCTACTCCTGCTCCTACCTGCTATGTTTCCATATGACAAGTAATAGAATATACAGTAGAAATAATGTTTATTAATAACAACTACTTTGCCAGAATTATAACCAAGGAATGATTACAGATATCAGTCTGCTTCATATCTACCCCGTCACTTTGCAATATGATTGATGGGTTCAATGAAATTGGAGAATGGTTATGAATGAACAGGACTGTTTACTGTTGTGTTGCAATATGTGTGCATATTGATAAATGCATTTTCACTTGACGTCAGTGGTAAAGTTGCAGCTGCTGGTATAATTGAGGAAATGGGCTTGGGCAAGCAGCAACGTTTATTGTCCATTAAAAATACATTCTGCGAAGATTAGATAATGTTCAAACATTTTATCATGAGATTTCATTTTGTCTTGCACAGAATCTATTGATCTTTGAAATGTTTCTCACCCAGTGTGGTCATCAAAAGCATTGCCTCAGGAAACAAATCTACAGAGACTGTGCTACTCACTTCAAACCAAGATGGTCTGTTGAGGACACTCATTAGATTTTGCTATCTTTGAACATGTAAGACATGAAGAAAGATTAACCAGTGTGAATGTATTAACTCTTGCTGCTTTAAGATGAAAAAGTGAACTTAAGTGTGCAGGAAATGGTATATTAGACCAAATGAGAGACAGTGCTCTAATGCTAGAACGATTTAAACCAATTGTGAGCCAAGTCTGAAGAAGGGTTCTAACCTGAAACATTGCCGATCCATGTCCTCCAGAGATCTGCCTGTCCTGCTCAGTTTTCCAACACATTGAGTTCTACACAAGATAGTGTCGTTACTTGTGTCCCTGGTAGCCTCATTTGTTTGACTCTCATTTTCAGCTTTAGTTGCCTCGAAGATAAAGTTCATCTTCTTTTGGCGTGCTAAACCTGTGCTGTCTACAGAGTCAATCACTTCTCTAACCTTCTGGAAAGATTTAGTCTAGTTTAATTTTGTTTATTATTGTCACGTGTACCGTGCCATCCAGACAACGAAATGACTATACGTGAGTAAAATCAAAGATAGACACAAAAAGCTGGAGTAACTCAGCGGGTCAGACAGCATCTCCCTGACCCGCTGAAATACTCCAGCTTTTTGTGTCTATCTTCTGTTTAAACTAGCACCTACAATTCCTTCCTACACATACTAGTGATTACAGTCAGGCCACCCACAGTGTACAGATACAGGATAAACGGTATAAATTGCAAAATTGGTCAAAAAAAATTTAAAATTGCATCAAAGCATTTAGCATGTAGATTCATGAACCAAAACAGACCATAGTATTTCCTAAGATAGACAAAGCTGGAGTAACTCAGTGGGACAGGCAGCATCTCTGGAGAGAAGGAATGGGTGACATTTTGGGTCGACATCCTTCTTCAGACCAGTCTGAAGAATGGTCTCAACCCGAATCGTCACCCATTCCATCGCTCCAGAGATGCTGCCTGTCCCACTGAGTTACTCCACCTTTTTGTCTCTATCTTCATTTTTTTAATTTTTTTTTTAATTAATATTTTTATTAGAAGCAGTGTATAGTATTATAAACCGCGGCATATGACAAATACATTTATTGTACATCTTCCATTTAAATTTTGACAAAAATGAAATAGAAAAAGAGAGAAAGAGCAAGAAAGAAAGTGAAAGAAATAGTGAATGTGTGAACCCCTAAACTACCAGAGTGTAGTGAAAGAGTGAATAAGTAAAAACTTAAAAAAAATAAGAAGACAAAAACAAAGAATAATTTGAAAAAAAAGACCAAAACGTGTTGATATACCTACTTCGTTTCTCACCACACCCATCACCCTGTCCGTAAATCGGTTTAATTCCGAAGTTGTGTTGCACCATACTATCCTTGTAATGAATCAATCGATCTTCAGTTTCAACCAGCATCTGCAGTTCCTTCCTCCACATAGTATTTCCTAATTCGATCAGTAAGTTGAGATACAGCTGCAAGGGTCAGCTCTTTAGGCGGTTTTTCAGTGGCCTGAAAAACAGGCGACTGTCAGAGTGGAACACACACGTACACATCTCTTCCTTCACCAGCCCGTTATGCAGGCGGGGACAGGGAAAACGGGGGGAGCGCTGTCTGATTGAAATTCCCACGGTGCAAAGCCGATGTGAAACAGACACACACCGTGATGAACAGGAAGGTTGGCGCTGTAATTAAGACGGTGAAAGCACAGTGTATGGGAAGGGTCACGTAAGTCCTTTAAAAGAGGGGGGAGTGGGGAGCGAGAGGGGGGAGAAGGGGGGAGAAGGGGAAGAAGGATTGGAGACAACATTTAAGAAGCCAGAGATACACGGCTGTGAAGCTCGGCGGACATCAATATTACCGATCGGTTATCCTTGGTTCTGAAAACTACTGTTTATGGTTTTTTTTTCCCAATGAGCAATGAAATTCACCGGTCACCACCGGCTGTAACCTACGACAACCTTCGACCTCCTGGCAACCCACTCCCACTGCACCTGCGGCACGAGAATTCTCGCTACTCTCCATGGCGGCTTCATTCTGGTCGGCGCTAATTTTTTAACATGTTGAAAAATTTGCGGCAACCATTATGAGGCCGCGACCAGTTCCCAAAATGCGGGAACTCCTCACGACCATGAAGGCGACTCCCCGGCAATCGCCCGCGAACATGTGGCGACGACATAGTCTCCTGCAGTCGCCTAAAAAGTCGCCTAAAGGCCCTGTCCCACTTTCACGACCTAATTCGCGACCTTTTTTACTCGTGGACATTTTTCATCAGGCTAGAAAAATGCCCCGACCTACTTGATGCCACAAGTAACTACCACTAGCATCACGGCCTACCTACGACCTACCTATGACCTCCTACGACCTCGTGACGACCATGCTGCGAGTATGAGTCAAGGGCAAACTCGGCAGATGTCGTGAATTAGGTCCTGAAAGTGGGACAGGCCCTTAAGTGGGACAGGCCTCTGGCAACACAAAAACGACCATGGTAATGAGGAGTTAGTGGTATCCAGTGAACCCACATAATGAACGGGATCAATTAGCTCACATACCACTAGTGGTCCCAAGCCACTGCCAGCTGTGGCCAGTAGGCACAGCATTGTGGTTCAGCATTGTTTGAAAAAATACATGATCAGTCAAGGCAGATCTAATGTTTGACACTGAAAAAGAGAGGCTGGAAAATGCTGTGGGCATGGCATTGATATAATAATATAAATCTTTTAATTGTTGTATTACTCCTGAGCCCTTTGTTATGTGATCTTTTGGTTGTTGATTTCACCCAGAATCTCTGATTTCAGTCAGCAGTGGATGGAACATGTGCCACACAACCACTGTTGTGATACTATTAGCTGCACAATGACCTTCATTTTCAGTGATGCCAATGTGATAGGGAGCAGTGAATGCCAACTCAATTTTCCCCAGGCCGCTAGTTGACCCAGAAATTACTGCTAGCATGATTAAATATGCGCAGAACAGTTTTAGCACACAAATTGCAAGTATTAATGATGCTGCGTTCCTTTGAATACAATTCACGCGGCGTCATTAATACTTGATCAAAACACAATTACATTTACATTTACTGAGGAATGTAGATCGATGCATTGATGACACATTAAGAATTTCTTAAAACTCACCATCATGATTGAGGGCTTCTTGGCGAGCTTCTTCTTGGTGTGCAGGTTAGTAATTCAATTTACCTACCGACCCACGTTGTGTCTCTCTGTCTTTCGCTCTCTCCCTCCCTCTCTCTCTCTCTCTCTCTCTCTCCCCTGCTCCCCATCTCGTCTCTCTCCAGCTCTCTCACTCTCTCTCTCTCACCCTGTTGCCTCGGCATTCCCGGAATCATTGACGTTGTGCAGTAGACAAAAATGCTGGAGAAACTCAGCGGGTGAGGCAGCATCTATGGAGCGAAGGAAATACGTAACGTTTCGGGTCGAAACCCTTCTTCAGACCTGGCCCGAAACGTTGGCTATTTCCTTTGTTCCATAGATGCTGCCTCACCCGCTGAGTTTCTCCAGCATTTTTGTCTACCTTCGATTTTCCAGCATCTGCAGTTCCTTCTTAGACGTTTTGCGGTGACGGCTGCTTCTGCGGTTCCTTTCTGTCGGGGGGGGGGAAGAGTCCTGGCCTGTGGCGGCTCCTGATAAGTGATCGTTTCCCTCCGTGGGTGCTGCCTTGCCCGCTGAGTTCCTCCAGCACTGTGTTTTTTGTTTGGTCTGAAGTTGAAGGTGGACCCCCCTGTGTCTACCTTCAATTCCTTGTCTGTGGTGGCTCAGCGGGACGGGCAGGGGCTCTGGGGAGAGGGTTGCGTTTCTGGTCGAGACCCTTCTGCAGACAATCACAAGTATTCTCACCGACGAGAGTTCAGTTCAGTCTGAAGAAGGGTCTTCTCTCCAGAGTCGCTGCGCTGCCTGTCCTGCTGAGCTACTCCAGCTTTTGTCTATCTTAAATTTCAGAGTTAGATAAAATTTCTCATGGGGGGCTTATAGCGTCTACCCCCCCCCCCACCCCACCCCCTTCCTTCCCAACCTCAGCCTCACTCACGGACCTTAGCATACCCCTAGTTCCTAAGACCCATTTCCATCACTGATCTAGCATATAAATTCATGACAGTGAGATTTAAAAATCATGTAATATTCTTGTGTGAATGGGATTATTGTTATTTGGATACTTAAGCTATTTTTTTAAATTATCCTTTTCTTAAGAAATGGAATCTACAGGACATTCTTAATGGGAGTGGGCAGAAAGGCATGTCATGCATGGTTTGAAGAGCAAAAACTTGTAGTTTACAATGCCAAAATTGAAATGTTGAGTAAAAAAAAGGTGTACAGTTGTTTTTTGGTTACAATCTGAGGAGTATGATGCTACTGATTATGGTATGCCAATGTACCAGCTAGCAACTGATCTTCTCCATAAAGGCCTGGTCTATTGCTAGAAATTGTAATTTATTTATTTATCTGTTACGGACTTACAGCATATAATATAATAATGTTAAAGTTCTGATCTTGAGAATATCACATTTTTGAATTTTCAAGGCAGTCTGGGTGTTTATTACTATTTCTGTCAAAATGGTCAATTTTGTAATTAACTACAATCAGGTAATTAACTAATTATATACTTTAATTTCAGGTCATCCAAGTAAGATGTTTTATATTTGTTTCTGAATGCTTCAATCTATAATAAGTGGTGAATTCATTGGACAAAGGCAGCAAGGATTTATGAAAGGTAAATCATGTCTGACGAATCTTATAGAATTATAGAATTTTTCGAGGATGTAACTAGTAGAGTGGATAAGGAAGAACCAGTGGATGTGTTATATCTGGACTTTCAGATGGCTTTCGACAAGGTCCCACATAAGAGATTAGTATGCAAACTTAAAGCACACGGTATTGGGGGGTTCAGTATTGATGTGGATAGAGAACTGGATGGCAGACAGGAAGCAAAGAGTAGGTGTAAACGGGTCCTTTTCAGAATGGCAGGCAGTGACTAGTGGGGTACCGCAAGGCTCAGTGCTGGGACCCCAGCTTTTTACAATATATATTAATGATCTGGATGAGGGAATTGAATGCAACATCTCCAAGTTTGCGGATGACACGAAGCTGGGGGGCAGTGTTAGCTGTGAGGAGGATGCTAGGAGGTTGCAAGGTGACTTGGATAGGTTGGGTGAGTGGGCAAATGCATGGCAGATGCAGTAAAATGTGGATAAATGTGAGGTTATCCACTTTGGTGGCAAAAACAGGAAAGTAGACTATTATCTGAATGGTGGCCGATTAGGAAAAGGGGAGATGAAACGAGACCTGGGTGTCATGGTACACCAGTCATTGAAAGTAGGCATGCAGGTGCAGCAGGCAGTGAAGAAAGCGAATGGTATGTTAGCATTCATAGCAAAAGGATTTGAGTATAAGAGCAGGGAGGTTCTACTGCAGTTGTACAGGGTCTTGGTGAGACCACACCTGGAGTATGGCGTACAGTTTTGGTCTCCTAATCTGAGGAAAGACATTCTTGCCATAGAGGGAGTACAGAGAAGGTTCACCAGACTGATTCCTGGGTGGCAGGACTTTCATATGAAGAAAGACTGGATAGACTCGGCTTGTACTCGCTAGAATTTAGAAGATTGAGGGGGGATCTTATAGAAACTTACAAAATTCTTAAGGGGTTGGACAGGCTAGATCCAGGAAGATTATTCCCGATGTTGGGGAAGTCCAGAACAAGAGGTCACAGTTTAAGGATAAGGGGGAAGTCTTTTAGGACCGAGATGAGAAAATCGTTTTTTACACAGAGAGTGGTGAATCTGTGGAATTATCTGCCACAGAAGGTCGTTGAGGCCTGTTCATTGGCTATATTTAAGAGGGAGTTAGATGTGGCCCCTGTGGCTAAAGGGATCAGGGGGTATGGAGAGGGCAGGTACAGGGTACTGAGTTGGATGATCAGCCATGATCATATTGAATGGCGGTGCAGGCTCGAAGGGCCGAATGGCCTACTCCTGCACCTATTTTCTATGTTTCTAATAACTGAAAATTTCATTCAGTTTTCTTAATTTTTAAGAAAGTTATGGGCTTTTGACTGTCCTCGATCACAGCTTTTGTGTTAAGTCAACGGAAAAGCAATAGGGAACAAGATGCTAATTTCCGAGTATGAAAATGGCCATAACTTTTTTAATACTGAAGATATGAAAGTGAATTAGGTGTCAAATTAAACTTCTTTTTATGCTTTATCTGATGGGATAAATTGCAGAATTGATTTTTAAAATCTCAAAACATTGCTAGAAAATGTACCTGCATCTTGGAGGCAGAAGGTTAGGTTGTTAGCCAAGAAAGATAGACTTTGTTATCCCTCAGTACAGCAACATCAAGAATGATGTTGCTGTACTGAGGGATAGCCAAGTCTATCCCTCATTGCAAGCAGCTGAAAAGTGAGAAGCGGCTGTAAAAGGACAGCGCTGCTGGGGGGGGGGGGGGGTAGAGTTCCTTTCACAGCGTGTGGGTAGTCTGGCCGGTGGTAAAGTAGCGGGGAGGGCAGGAGCGTTGAGAAGGAGCGGGTCGGGGATCATGCCAGCATCCAGCTCAAAAGCGGGTCAGCGGGCGATGGATAACAGGACAGCGGGCGGTGGAGCTTACTCCACATGTACTCGACACAGGAGTAAGCTCCACCACATGCTGCGATGTTATCCATCACCCGCTGACCCACTACGCTCTATGATCTTTGCTCTTGAGCTGGTCCCCTCACTGTTCAGATGGAGAGCACTGCCAGAGGTGAGCTGGCCGGGAGAAGGCGCTGAGATGGCAGTCGGTTCCGCTGTCCGGTGATGGATGCCGCTCGTAGCCTCGCGAGCTGCTTCCCTCTCCGGCCACAATGCGGTAGCTCCGCGCCCAGAGCGCCGCAGCAGCGGTGAGTGAGTTACTGGCATGAACCCGACCCCCTCCTTCTCAATGCTCCTTCCCTCCCCGCAACTTTACCCCTGGCTAGACTCCCCACACGCTGTGAAAGGAACTCTCTCCCCAAATTGGTCCCTTGAACTAGTAAAGTCATTCAATAAGATGACAACTGATTTAACTTGTCCCGGTGTGCTCCCGTTTTTCACCACCATCTTTCCACCTGCCGTCACCCTCCAACTCCCACCCATTCAGTAATTCAGAAAGAAGATTTGGAAGCCTTGGGCAAATTGAATTGTTACTTCATTTATTTTAATTTTAATTTTTACAGAGAGAACAATCTGCGCATGCGCGGTTTAAGATTTTTTAAAAGCTGACTGACTGTCATATTACTCACGACACGTGCCTGAATATGACTCATTTATAATTATATATTTATATTTCTATGAAAATTGTTCCCAATTGGGCCCCGCACCTCCCAAGGCTGGCCCTGGTCAAATGTTAGTATTTATAGGGACATAACATGCCTATTTACATACCACAAAGTTAACAAGAACAGCAAACAATTAAGAAAGGAGATATCTTATTCTTTATTATAAAATGATTGGGACACACATTTTACAGCAATTATATAGGATAATGGAGACACCACACCTATAATATAGTGCATAGTTTAGTCTGTTAACTTAAGGCAGGATATTCTTGACTTAGACGATGTGCAAAGGTTCATTGGACTGACTCTTCAGAGAGGAGAATTGTTCTAGCAATTGAAACTGCATTGACTAAGTCAATATTTGGATTTTGGATGAGAAACCACCTCAGTGGAAAATATGCCGAGAAATTCATTTCCCGGGCAGTAATATTAAACTATCGAACAGCATTGGCGTACGCACACTGCCTTCCAAATTCATTCTACTGAAGACATTGGTTCTTGTCATCTTTTGCATCTTTCATTTCAGTGCTCTCCCTGTCTTCATTTATTTATCCTTCAGTTCTCCACTACTCTCATTTTACTTCTTCCTGTTTGTCTTTCACTATTCCAATTTTTTCTCTACTCTCAATTCCCACACCTGTTACCCTCATCTCACTGTTCAAATCTTACCCTTATCTTCTACTCCTTTCCACCCTCAATTGACTTTTTTCTTCTTAGAGTTCTTAGACCACTATAATTTGATGTAGAACAAAATTGATACACCATCGTTTTTTTATTCTATGCTTTATGTTCTTGAAGTGTTCTTCCAGCTTACTATACAGAAATGAGAAAGACAAGGGTGGTTGATGCCTCTTTAATCCTAAAACATTTTGCTAAGTAGATGTAGGTCCATGGTTAGGCCTGAGAGACACATTCAACCATGCTAGTGGGTTAAATGCTCTGTGCTTCCAAAGGGCAGGTGAGATTTGCCTTCTCCATTACTTGGTCTATTTTCGTTCTCCTCCTCTGGAACAGCATTAGTGCCATGAGAATAGGTCACATCCAGAATCTTTGAGCAGGGCTGGATCTATATTTGAAGAAAAGCAAATAAATTATCATTAGATTTCTTCTAGATGCAGAAAAATCTACATGAAGGAAACCTTTTGGTTTATACCTCAAACAGAAACTCCCATTGTTTCCTGATGCCCAAAAATATGAGTAGTCACAAGAAGTGTGCTTTCCTAACAATTGTATCAGAGAAATATCTGAGCATCCAAAGAGGAGGTTCAGCACATGTTTATTCCTATTCAGTTACTTTACATTAAGAAAGAAATAGGCAGTTATGTCCAAGAATTCAAAGTGAAAAAGCCAGAACAGTCTCAAAAGAAATACACAGTGCTGGAGTAACGCAGTCGGTCAGGCAGCATTTCTGGGGAACGTGGATAGGAGACTTTTCAGGTTACCCGTTCATCACCCATCCATGTTCTTCAGGGATGTTGCCGAACTCACCAAGTTATTCCAGCACTTTGTGTCCTTTTATTGTTGTAAGGCAGGACAAAGCCTGGCAAGTCATAGGTGGATGATACAGGTGAGGGGGAGGGGAGGGGGGGTTGTCTCAAACTCTACAGCATTTCGCTTTCAATCTTTGCAAATCAATACAAATTTAAATAATTGTTGCAAGTGACAGGACACTTGCAAATTCCTAAATCACTTTACAATGTAATCTTACTTGAAAAGATGTTCGCTTTGCAATACTGAAAAGGTACTTCCATCAGACCTAAATTTTTAGCAATATTCACAGACTGAGTGTCCTGGGCTTCTTTTTCACCTAAATATTTATGAGTTTCCCCTACAGTTCCAAAGGACTGCATAATTATACTAACAGAAAAAACTTATACTGACCTACTGATAAAATTGGAAATGATGATAGCAATCATGCCAAAGAAATGCAATTTACAGTAGAGAATATAAACACATCTGGGGAGGATTCCAGGAAGTTAGTATCTACACAATTGAAAGCTGCAAATGAAGAGTCAATGGCTTTAGCCTACACAAATGGTGAGGGGTGGGGAAACACACAATGCTCCCAGAGCTGGAGTTGTTCCGAAAGTGATTGATGTGAAATGACCGGGATAACCAAGCTTACAAAGAGATTGCAACACAGGAATGGGAATCTTAGACAAGGCACTGGAAGATTTGGAGCCAACACAGATCAACAAGAGTAAGCAGTAGATATACTTGGTTCAGGCTCGGATACAGGGAACAGTGTTTTGGATGAATTCATGGTGTGCAATAATCAGCTTATGAACTACAGGAATAGTGTCAGGCAGGAGGAGACTGGAATAATTGAGTCAGGAGGTAGCAAAGGCGTGGATTTAGTTGTAAAATATGAATTTTTACTGCACATTAGCAAATCTTGAGGTCTCCTAAATGCATTTTTATCATTACTGGTTACATAAAATAAAGGATTTCTAGGTACATTTTTCCAGAGCAGATAATGCACTCACCATCACAAACACGTTGACATTTTGACTCATAAAGCACACCAACATCTCCACTTCCTCAGAAGGCTAAGGAAATTCGGCATGTCTCAAATGACTCTTGCCAATTTCAATAAATGCACCACAGAAAGCATCCGACCAGGATATATTAGAGAAGATAGACACAAAATGCTGGAGTAACTCAGCGGGTCAGGCAGAATCACTGGAGAAAAGGAATGAGTGACGTTTTGGGTTGAGAGCCTTCATCAGCTTCCTAACACAGCTGGGTTTGGCAAGTGTTATGCCCAAGACCTGAAGAAATTGCAGAAGACATAGCCTAGTCCATCATGCACACCAGACCCTCCCCCACTGACCCCCCTATTCTTCACTTTAAGCTGCCTCGGGAAAGTAGACAACATAATGAAAGACTACTCACACCCTGGTCATTCCATCTTTTCTCCTCTATCATCAGGCAGAAGATATAACAGCTTGAAAGAATGTACCACCAGATTCAAGAACAGCTTCTTCCCTACTGCTATCAAACTGTTGAACAAACCTTCCCAGGCCTAAGGGATGTATTCCCGATCCTTCAATCTACCCTTTACAGACTTAAAGTTTTTTGCAATGAGCAATTTTACAGTAAGTGTGAATACAGTTCGTGTCTAGTCCCACATTTATAAATAGGAAAAAAGATTCAATAACATCAATGCTCAAAGTCATGCAATCAATAATTAAGATTTCACCTATTAGATGGTAAATAAACTTTATTCTGCATTTGAAGATACAAGGAACTGCAGATGCTGGTCTAGAAAAAAAAGACAAGGTGCTGGAGTAACTCAGTGGGTCAGGCAGCATCTCTGGAGGGCATATCTAGGTGGTATTTTGTGTTGGCACCCTTCTTCAGACTGTGGGGGGGTGGAGAGAAAACCGGAGAGCGGTGGGATGGGACAAAACCAGGCGAAAGTTGGATGTAGGTGAGGGTGGGGTTGATTGCCAGAAGGATTGACAAAGGCCAGAGATGAAAAGGGCTGTGAGATAAGCAGAGGATGCAAGAAACATGAAGCCAGAGGAAGGGATTCAGGTGGAATGAATGGGGGTTAAAATACTGGGAGAAATGGGTGCGCATCCAGGTGGGAGGCACAGGAAAGAGAGTGGTGAAACCCCCACTTTTCCCCCTCTCTTCTCTATGCCCCATCTGATGCACATCAATTTTCCCCTTTGTCATTCCACTTAAATCCCTTCCTCTGGCTTCACAAATCACGCTTCTTTTCTCCTTAACTCACAGCTTTCGTTTCATCTAACCTTTGCCCAGCCATCTCCCAATCAAAAACCTCACACCCTCATTCACCTATCATGTGCCTGGCTTTGTCCAGCACCCCACCTCTCTTCCAGCTTTGCCCCCCTCCCTCCACTACAATTAGTCTGAAGAGTCCTGACAAAATGTTGCCTTCCCATGTCCTCCAGAGATGCTGCTTGACCCTCAGGGTTACTTTAGCATCTTGTCTTTCCTTTTTTTCTGCAACTCCTCAGTGCTAAAAATAAAATCACGTTGACTTTAGGTGATCAAAATAAAATGTGTTTTCAAGCTCCCCAAATATCCACCCCAATTTGATTTGGAAGCAGAATGAGAAATAAGAAAAACATGTTAGAATTGATCATTTGGCTCCTGGTGCTTACTCTGACATTTAATGAGATTATTTCTAATCTTTTACTTCTATACACGTTTCTTGTCTGTATCTTTGGATCCCCCTAATAATCAAAAACTACCAATATATTTTGAATATATCATACATCAATTGAGCTTACACAACCTTCTTGGGGTAGTAGATTTTAAAGATTTACCCACCTCCGAACCTCCGATATTTATCTTATCCCTGTATTTATTAGTCAATCAACTGATTCTAATTACTATGCCTGGAGAAATATCAACTCCAAACCTACCATATCATGCTCCTTAAGAATATTCCATTATATATTGTTGTAGCTTAGAAAGTACAAGCCTACCACTTAGACTCTCTTCATCCTAAAGATTTGCCATCCCAGGAATCCAACATAAGACCAAATTACAACCAAAACAGAAAGATATTCCAGTTCATCGACCCAATTTCTTTGCTCTTCCATTAAATATTTACAATTACTGATCATATTTTGTGTTGGCACCACCAAAACTAAAGCTGAATACAATATGGTCCCATGACAAAATGTAATTGGAAAAGTTCCAAGCACAGTAAATCAATAAGATTTGTGTATGAATGATATAGCATCAATAGAAATTAATAAGATGTTAAAAATCTTTGTTCTGTGCTGCATTGTTACATATGGAACTTGGGAAGAGTTGTATTTTCAAGAAACTGTCAGTGTGAGAAACTGCTAGTGATGTTTAAATAAATTGTGACTTCATTCAGTACAAAGCTTACACTAATTTAGCTATTCTTCAGTAAATGGCAAGTACATTAAAAAATGTAGGTGATGCTTTCCAATTGGAAAAGACAAAAAAGCAAGGTCAATATTTGAGGTTACATTCTGAAAAGTCATGACATTTTAGTTCCCAAACACATTCAGTGATGCGATTCACTTAACTCCACCTAACGAAAAATAAACATCCATAACCAGCCATGGACCATGAAAATGTGCATTTAGTGCTAGTTTAGCATTGCCTCGTATTGTTAGCTTGGCATTTTCAATTAGCTGTGCTGTGCCATACGTGCCTCTAAGGCAGTTTACTTCAACTCTAATAAGTCAAAGATATATTGGCCACAACAGTACAATTTCTGCTAGATTCCTATTAAAAAAATATATATATTGGTAACTATTTTTCTGTTGGTTTGTGGTGTCCAAAACTCCCAAAATGTACACAAACACCCATTTAATACACATTCAATGTACTATCGTAGAATGAAATTTAGAGTGGTTTTGTCGCACAGAAAGGCGACATAAATTTTAGATGCTGATTTCATAACTGCATAGTTGCTCAATAGGTGAGAACTGTCAAGGCCATCACGGAAATTACTAGTCTTGCAACATACCCAATACCCATTGTGAGCCTTTTGTATGAAAGTGTCTTGATTAGATCATTTGGGGAGCTGTGCTTAGTTCTGTCCTTCATATTTCAAAAGACACAGAGGTAATAGCAATGGTCTAAAGCAAAAAGCTACCAGGATATAGCCAAAACTGAGGGGTTAATTATAATCAGGGAAACCAGAGCTCTTCCTCCTGAAGAGGAAGGTGATTTCAGAGGTTTTAAAACGTGGAGTTTGATTGTAAGATCATGACATTTCCACTTGTGAACATTCAATGGAAGCACTGAATACAATAGTCACCAATTCAGTATATGTAAAATGGCTTTTGTTTCTTGCCTCTTAATGGGAGAACTGCTGATCGGAGTTTTGGGAAGAACAAATCTTATGAGACTTCACTGTTAGATCAGAAAGCAACAAAATCCTACAATTGTGTTACTGCTAATGTCATATGTTAAATTAAATTCCAGGGCTACTGCCAGTAAGGTTTGCCTGCTTTTTTAATCAGTTTTGTTCATCTCATATTTTAAATACAATGCTTCATCGAATGCTTCTTTTAAGTAATTTGCTTTATTAAATCAAAATCAAATTCCTAAAATATAGGAGTTAAGAAGTTGTGCATCTAAGTCCAATTAAAGCACATATGAGAGAGAGAATATTTGAGAGGAAATTACTTAAATACAAATTATTGGAAATTTAAAGTTATCCATCTGCTGTAGTGACCATATAAAATAAAAAATATTGGTCATATTATTCCAAATCAAAATAATTTACATTTAAATAAAACAGATGTCATGAACTTGTAATATTGTTCAATTGTATTTTAACTTGGCAACAAAATGTCTTATTACATTGACCAAATGTATTGTTATTGTTGCAAATGTAATACCTTTGAATGGTGTCTCGCTTCCTAACCACCTCACCTTCATGCAAGTTCAGTGCTCTGATGCAGGTTCCAAACATTGAAGGTGGAAAAAAAACATAAAACTTAATTCCACTTGGAGTTAGTAGCGTCAAGAAATATAGACAAAGTTGAGTGTAGCTATAAAATGGTAAACCTGAACAGCATTTGAATTGCACATTGTCTACACTCTAGGATTTTTAACTCTGCTTGAAGAGAATGTTTGTGATTTGGGAGTGGCACAGCAGGTCTTGGTAAAGGTGATGTAGAGATGAGTAATATCCATCGAACACAAGCTCAGAAGGTAGCAGCTGTAGGTAACAAGGAGACAAATTGGCTAAAATTACAACCAAGAACCTGGATACAGATGCAATGAGTTAGAATATTAGAGGTACACAGAACAAAAACAGGCCCCTCAGTCTAATTCGTCCATGCCAACCAAGATGCCCCGTCTAATCTAACCTTACTTGTCCGGACTTGGCTCACATCCCTTGAAACCCCTCCAATCAATGTACCTGACCAAGTTTCTTTTATATGTTGTTATTGTACCTGTCTCACCGACTTCAGCTCACTCCTTATACCCACCACACTCAGCGTAATAAGTTGCTCCTAGGATTTCCATTAAAACATTCCCCTCTCACCTCAAACTTCTAGTTATTGATCCCCCTACCATGGGAAAAATATTCTGTGCATTCTCCCACTTTATTCTCTTCATGATTTTAAACACCTCAATAAAATCATTCACCTCTTGCACTCCAAGGAATAGTCTTATCCTGCTCAACCTCACACTATAGTTCAGGCTCTCAAGACCTGGTAACATCCTTGTGAATCTTGTCTGTACCCATTCATGCTTAATACCATGTAGTCCCACCAATGTCTTGTATATCTGTAACATTACATGCCACCTGTATTCAACTCCTTGATTGATGAAGCCCAATGTTCCAAAAGCGTTCTTCACCACGCTATCTTCTTTTGACACTATTTTTAGGGAACTATGAATGCACTCCAAGATCTCTCTACTCAACAAAGCTCCCCAGGGCCCTACCGTTCACAATCAAGATCCTACCCTGGTTTGACTTCCCAAAACACAACACTTCATATTTATCTGAATTAAATTCCAATAGCCATTCCTCAGCCCACTTGCCCAACCGATCAAGATCACAAAGTAATTCTTGATAACCATCTTAATTGTCTACACCACCTATTTTGCTGTCATCTGCAAATTTATTAATCATGTGTAGAAAGGAACTGCAGATGCTGTTTTAAACCGAAGATAGACACAAAATGCTGGAGTAACTCAGACATTTCGGGTCTGAAGAGGGGACCCGAAAAGTCACCCATTCCTTCTCTAGAGATGCTGCCTGCCTGCTGAGGTATTCCAGCATTTTATGTCTACCTTCAATTTACTAATCATGCCTATTACACTCATCCAAATTATTGATATAGATAACAGCAATAGGCCCAGCACTTGTCACAGACCTCCAGACCTAAAAACAATCTTCAACCACCATCCTCTGCTTCCTACCATTAAGTCAATTATTTACTCAATTAGCTTGTTCTCTTCCTACCATTAAGCCAAATGTATATGCAGTTGGCTAGTTCTGTGTGAATTCCATGCAATTTGATCTTCCATAGCAGCCTTCCATGCGGAGCTTTAATGTCCACATGGTCTACGACTATGATCATGCCCTCGTCAACCTTTTTTTGGTTACTTTTTCAAAAATATTCAAATTTATGAGACAATCACCACATCCAAAATCACGCTCTTCCAAATCCATCCCTGTCTATTGAAATGCATGTATATCTTATCTTTTAGAATGCTCTGCAGTAACTTTCCCATCACAGATGTTAGGCTTACTGGTCAATAGTTCCCAGGCTTTTCTTTTCAGACTTTCAGGCACAATAGTTGCTACCCTTAAATCATCCAGCACCTCACCTTGCTAACGATGACCTAAATATGACGGTCAGAACTTCTGCAATTTCATCACTGGCTTCCCAGTATCCTTGTATATTTGATTAAACTCGGGAAATGTATCTATCTTCATACATCTTAGAACATGCAGCAGCTCATCGACTGTAATGCAGACTCTTCCCTGGACATCCATTAACTGTCTCACATTCCCTTGTCTTTATTTCTTTCTCCACAGGAACAAAATATTAATTAAGGATCTTGTCCATCTCCTGCAGCTCCACATAGATTACCACTTTGGTTACTGAGAGGCCCTAATCTCTCTCGTTACCCTTTCTCCCAAATTTTTTTCATGAAATCTCTTGGGATTCTCCTTAATCTTATCTGCCAGAGCAATTTCATGCCCCTTTTTGCCCTTCTGATTTCCTTAAGTATGCTCCTGAATTCCCCTATAATCTTCCAAGGATACATTTGATACCAGTTGCCCATACTTGACCCATGACCTCCGTTTCCTGACCAGAGCCTTAGTTTCCCATCATCCAGCTTTCCTTACTCCCACCTTTCCTGACTTTCACTTTAACAGGAACAAGAATACCTTGAGCTCTCACTATGACCCTTTCAAAAGCATTCCACTTTCTGGATTTCCTTTGCTAAACAAAGGAACAAACTTACTCCAATCAACTTAAGCAAATTCCTGTCTAATGCCAAAGTTGGCCTTGCTCCAATTTAGAACTTAAGCAGAGTAGAGAGGCTATCATTTCCAGTTTTAAAGTGGTGGTCATCTACATTCAGATACATGGACCCAACCAGAATAAAGCAATTGACTGCCAGCGTCAGAAGTTCCATCGCACCACAAGCAACTGTCACTCAACATATGTGTTGAAGGCAAATTATACTTTGGCCATTACAGGAGGATGCAAGTTTAGGAGCAAGGGATGCCTTGTTCATAAGGTCAGAAGTGATCGGAGCAGAATTAGGCCATTCAGCCCATCATGTCTACTCCGCCATTCAATCATGGCTGATCTATCTCTCCCTCCTAACCCCATTCTCCTGCCTTCTCCCCATAACCCAACACCCATACTAATCAAGAATCTATCTATCTCTGCCTTAAAAATATCCATTGACTTAGCCTCCACAGCCTTCTGTGGCAAAGAATTCCACAGATTCACCACCCTCTGACTAAAGAAATTCCTCATCTCCTTCCTAAAGGAACATCCTTTAATTCTGAGGCTATGACATCTAGTGCCAGACTCTCCCATAAGTGGAAACCTCTCCACATCCACTCTATCGATGCCTTTCACTATTCGGTTAGTTGTAACTTGTACTTAGCTGTGATGAGACGGCACCTTAAATTTTCTGTACAATTTTGATCTCCTTATTGGAGAAAGAACATTCCTGCCAGGGAGAATGTACAGTGGAGGCTCACTAAATTGATTCAGGCCTGATATGGGCGCAGATCGCATTGACGACCCTTAGAAGAAGGAGACTTCAAAAGAAACATAAAATTCTAAAAGGACCAGATAGACTAGATCGAGAAAATTGTGCTAACGGCTGGAAACAGGATTCACAGCTCTAGGAATATGCCTTTTTGCATCAAGATCAGGCAACATCTCTTCATCCAGACCATAGTGAACCTGTGGAATTCCGTATCATGAAAGACTAAGAACCAACTCACCTAATATATAACTGGAGGTAAATAGGATACTTAAAGCCAAATAGATCAAGTAATAAGGCAGAAGCAGGGTACCAAAATGGATGATCAGCCACGATCATAATGAATGGTGAAACGGGACCAAGATCCTCCCACTTTCCATGATTTTCTGATGGGTGGCACCTACACATGTCCAATGTGCAAATTTTAATAGCTGTGTAGCAGAATCATCTCCAGTCGCTTGATTTTCTTCACCACTGGATCAAGACCTTGCTCGGTGAAGTCTGTGTGGCAGCTGACATGCTATGACTGCCTCGTGATAAAAGGAATCAACCTCAGGCAACTTCATCCATACATAAAGTTTGGGAGCTGGAATAACAGGATCCAACAGCAACAGGTCTGAAAGCTATGTTGTTGTCATGGTAGGGGATTAGCCTCATTAGCAGTCGCAGAAAAGCAATGGAAGCAAGAATTTTCAATCACAGGAGGGGGACAAGAGTTGTGACTCTGTAGACTTTTGCTGATTACAGTTGATGATTAAAAAGCATGTCAATATTTAAGAGTAGAATTACATAAATTAGACAAAAGTTGGCATAACTGTATGAGGAGAAATAATAGCACATAGGATTAGGCATATTTAAGCTCCAGTGAGTGCACAATGAAACAAATTAGTCTAGTCAAAACTCCTAATTTCCATGTGGTGATCTCTTTTTAATTTTGTGCCAATTTACCCAGTTATCCTCTTGAATAGGTTATTGTCTGAGAGAACCATTTCACAAAGATAAAGTCTTGGAAATTTAACAGTGAGATCAATAAGAGTGATCCTTAATTCTATGACTTTAACAAAAATACTATCTGTAAACAATGGTACAGATTACAAACACAAGCAGTCTGCAATTGTCTGATGGAAAGTCATAGTAACTAAACCTAAGCTCCTTAAGGGCAGTTCTTCAGAGAACTTCATCCAAATTTGCATTGAAAAATTGAAGGGAAAATAAAATCAAAATGAAAAAAAATTAGCTTTTTGTCACCATCCTTATTTGCCTGAATTAAGATAATGAATCTAATACAAGCTGGCCAACATTGTGCAAAAAGCAAACTGTCGGAGGAACTCAGCGGTAACAGCTGTGAAGGAAAATGGACAATGTTTCGAGCTAGGGCCCTTCTTCAGACCGATGAAGTGGAGATAGCTGAACGTGACGGGAGGAGGTAGTGCAAGAGCTGGCAAGTTACAGGTGGATCCAGAGGTCAATTGGTAGATAAGTCAGGAGAAGTAGAAGGGTGGAGATAGTAAAGGGCTGTCCCACTTGGGCGACCTAATCCGCGAGTCCAGAAGAGTGTCTTCGACCTTCAAGCTCGAGGGCACTCGCCTGGAAAGCCTTGAGCTGGATCGACCGTTCCACGTTGAAACCGCAAGCTGGATCGACCGACCGCACACACACACACACACACATACATCGCAAAGGCGGGGGCCAGGAAAGCGGGGGGTGCATTGTCTGAAATTCACATCCGCGATGAAGAGGAAGATAAAATGGCTGCATAGTGTACGGTAAGTCCTTAAGAGAGCGCGGAGGGGGGGGGAGAAGGGGAGAGAAGGAGAGAGAAGGGGAGAAAAGGGGAGAAAAGGGGGGGAAGGGGAGAGAAGGGGGGAAGGGGAGAGAAGGGGGGTGGAGAAGGAGTGGAGACACTTTTAAGAAGTATAATAAAGTTTAGCAGGCATTTTACTTACCGGTAGGTCTTCCTTGGTCCTGAAAACTCCAATGAACCAATCAAAATGCCCGGTCAGCTGCCTCGACTGCCTGTAAGTAAATAGCGACCCCACTCCACTACGCTACCAGTTAAAGACCCATGCCGACCAAATTTTACTCGTGGATTTTCCGCGACCTAGCTGAGGCCGAGTATTCGGGAACTTCCCTTGAGCATAAAGGAGAGTTCCAGCGGCCTCATAGGACCACATGTCAACCATGCTGCGAGTTTGAAGGTCGAAGACACTCTTCTAAACTCGCAGATTAGGTCGCCCAAGTGGGACAGCCCATTAACGAAGGCTGGAGGTGATATGCAGAAGATAACTGGGTGTAAGTGATGGAATCTGGTAAGGGAGTTGCAGTGAAATGTTGCACCAGGAAGGATGATGAATAAATGGGAACAGTGGAGGGGGAAAGATGACAAATAGGGGAAGGGTGGGTGATAAGCAGATAGAAGGGAAAAGAACTGCATGATAGGGCAGAGAGAGGGGAAACAAAGGTGTGCGTAGTGGGAGGGGGAAGAGCTGATATTTAAAGAGCTTCAAATTAAGAGATTTCTATGTAGGCTCATCAAGTGGAATACAGGGTGCATTTTTTTCCAGTTTGCATGTGCAGAGTGCAAGTGTTCAGCGAAGCAGTCGCCTAGTATACGCTTGATCTCTGATGGAGAGGAGGCTGCATTGAGAGGACTGAATGCAAAATACAAGGTTGGAGGAGGTGCATGTAAAGCTTTGTCTCGCCTGGAAGGGCACTCTGGGTCGCTGAATGGACGTGAGGGAGGTGGTGTAGTGATGGGTGTTATACCTCCTGCGCTGGCAGAGAAATTGTCAGTATCATGGTGGATATTGTAATGTCTGTTTTGCACTAGAAACTAATACAAATTCATAGGCTTTATTTGATCTTTTCTGGAGGTTATAATTTCAAGAAATGTATCCAAACATTAAAAATATGGTACAAGGTCCAAAACTTGTTTTATGAAAACAAAAATATAAGCATACAAGTACAGGACATAAATATTCTGGAAATTCAAAAGATCGCACGTTTATGGCTGCAGCTCTAAAATGCAGTAATTGTTCAGGACTGACTTAGCATTTTCTCCTCAATAATCTAAAATACAGATATTAAAACTACAAGCTACATTAAGTTTCATGATGCAATTGTTACACAATTGTAGAATCAGCTCGGAAGCAAAAGATTTTTATTTTTGAGGGAAGTTTATCTGTAATTGACCACCTTCCTATTTCAAATGTACTCAGTTTATCCGAAATGAAGTTGTTGTTTTTGTTATAATTAAGATGACATAGGTGCACATTGCACAAATCAATAAGTTATCACTTGGGAAAGACAAATCGATTTCCTTGAGTCCGAATAGAAACAGATCAATAGCATTTCATACACTGTTAGACCAACTCCATGTATCAATTCCAAGAGCCATTATAACATAATTAAAAAAGAAAAAAACGTCTTATTGTTTCATAACATAACCTTTGGAACATGTTCCTTTTCTCCACATTCTTGTCTTCAGGTTCTGAGGACTGGTTTGGCACGATAACAATAGTACTAGCTTTCATGGCTTCATCAATCTAGCTTCGTTTGAACAGAAACAAAGTATCTTCGCACATGAAACACTTATTTAAAAAAAAAATCACATTGATTCAATTAATTACTTTAAATAAAAAGCATTAAATGTTACTGCTAATTTGAATTGTATTAAGAGTCAATATCAATAGCTTATTTAGCTTCCTGTTGAAGAAGAAATATTCAATAGTTTGACTTCTTCTTGCCTTCCTAATATGATTTCTATAACTAACATGTGAAAGTATTACCCCAAATTAAGTAGTTACTTTGATTTTCTTTGAAAACTATAAATATCAATAAACATTGCCAGCTCTCCGCTTAATTTAATCAGGTCATTTGGAAAATACTTTGTCCTCTTAACAGGCTTTTTAATCATTACAAAAAGTTTTCTTTCTTTGAAGATGACACAGGTGCCTTCCACTTAAGAAATATTCTAGTATGCTTCACAGAGAACATGGAGAGTTGGAAAACAATGAGGGAATGTGGGGATTGACTTCAGCTGAGAGCGGTAGTAGGGGAAGGGGCAAGACACAATAGGTGTTTGCCTGGGGAGGCAATGGGTTTTGTGTCATGGAGACGATTTTGCAGGAAACTTTCTCCCGAAACAGACAGAGCTTGAGTTTTCTGCATCTCAGAATTGCTTTCTGTACAATATTATTGTTTAAGTTGAACGGTGCGTTTATTTCTGCATATTCATTTCTTTCATCGTTTGAAATAACATTTTTTGACCAGCTTCATATACAGTGCCCTCCATAATGTTTGGGACAAAGACCCATCATTTATTTGCCTTTGTACTCCACAATTTGAGATTTGTAATAGAAAAAAAATCACATGTGGTTAAAGGGCACTTTGTCAGATTTTAATAAAGGCCATGTTTATGCATTTTGATTTCACAATGTAGAAATTACAGCAGTGTTTATACATAGTCCCCCCCATTTCAGGGCACCATAATGTTTGAGACACAGCAATGTCATGTAAATGAAAGTAGTCATGTTTAGTATTTTGTTGCATATCCTTTGCATGCAATGACTGCTTGAGGTCTGCGATTCATGGACATCACCAGTTGCTGGGTGTCTTCTCGGGTGTTGATTGTATTGCAGCCATCTTAGCTTATGATTGTTTTGGGGGCTAGTCCCCTTCAGTTTTCTCTTCAGCATATAAAAGTAAAGCTCAATTGGGTTCAGATCGGGTGATTGACTTGGCCACTCAAGAATTGACCATTTTTTAGCTTTGGAAAAACTTCTTTGATGCTTTAGCAGTATGTTTGACTGGATAGACTCGGCTTGTACTCGCTAGAATTTAGAAGATTGAGGGGGGATCTTATAGAAACTTACAACATTTTTAAGGGGTTGGACAGGCTAGATGCAGGAAGATTGTTCCCGATGTTGGGGAAGTCCAGAACAAGGGGTCACAGTTTAAGGATAAGGGGGAAGTCTTTTAGGACCGAGATGAGAAAAACATTTTTCACACAGAGTGGTGAATCTCTGGAATTCTCTGCCACAGAAGGTAGTTGAGGCCAGTTCATTGGCTATATTTAAGAGGGAGTTAGATGTGGCCCTTGTGGCTAAGGGGATCAGGGGGTATGGAGAGAAGGCAGGTACGGGATTCTGAGTTGGATGATCTACCGAATGGCCTACTCCTGCACCTATTTTCTATGTTTCTATGTTTAGGATCATTGTCTTGCTGTAGAATGAACCACCGGCTAATGAGTTTTGAGTTATTTGTTTGAACTTGAGCAGATAGGATGTGTCCATACACTTCAGAATTCATTATGCTACAACCATCAGCAGTTGTATCATTAATGAAGATAAGTGAGCCAGTTCCTTCAGCAGCCATACATGCCTAGGCCGTAACACCCCCACCATTGTGCTTCACAGATGAGGTGGTATGCTTTGGATCTTGGGCAGTTCTTTCTCTCCTCCATACTTTGCTCTTGCCATCACTCTGATATGTTAATCTTTGTCTCATCTGTCCACAAGACCTTTTTCCAGAACTGTGGTTGCTCTTTTACTTTATGATAGAAATATATTCTTCTGTCATCAGCTGTGGAGGTCTTCCTTGGCCTACCAATCCCTTTGTAATTAGTAAGCTCACCAGTGCTTTTTTTCTTCTTAATGATGTTCCAAACAGTTGATTTTGGTAAGCCTAAGGCCTGGCTGATGTCTCTAACAGTTTTATTCTTGTTTCGCAGTCTCATAGGCTTCTTTGACTTTCATTGGCACAACTTTGGTCCTCATGTTGTTAAACAGCAATAAAAGGTTCCAAAGGTGATGGAAAGACAGGAGGACAGACAAGGTGCTGAGCTATCTTATACCTGCATTAAGGAAGTAATTAAAACACACCTGAGCAATTTCAAACGCCTGTGAAGCCATGTGTCCCAAACATTACGGTGCCCTGAAATAGGGGGACTATGTTTAAACAGCTGTAATTTCTACATGGTGAAACCAAAATGTATAAAAATGGCCTTTAATAAAATCTGACAATGTGCACTTTAACAACGTGATTTTTTTAATCACAAATCTCAAGTTGTGGAGTACAGAGGCAAATAAATAAATGATGGGTCTGTGTCCTAAACATATGGAGGGCACTGGATGTCTTTGGACACTAGTTCACTTCAGAAATTTAACTTTATTACAATAATTTTGTTTTACATATAAATCACAGAATGTTAGATTTCCGCAAAATAGCATTCTGGAAGCCAACTTAATTTTACAAAGACAGCAAAAAAAAATCTTTATTGGTGAAACAAAAATTAATATGGAGGTAGCACCTGACGTTTAGGCGAAATACACATCATAATACTGTTAAGTTGCAACAACTGCACTTGGAACTGAAATATACACCTCAAGACCAAAACCTTTGAAATTGAATAAATCAGAGTAGCAGAGATACCGATTGCAATCAATCTTCTGCAGCAATGCATCTTGATGCAAGGATTTAACCTGAAGTGTTGAATATTCTTTTCCGCCCACAGAGTTTATTCAACAGATTGATTGATTTTCCAGATTCCCGCATCTGCAGTCATTTGTATCTCCAGGTTATAATGACATTTTACTCTATATCAGATAATGCCAAGGGGTGGAGATCGAAGCATTTATTGTTGGTACAGGAGTATGGTCTCAAATTCATCTCCGGGTTAAAGATTGCTAACACTTTAGCACAGTTATAGACGACCCAGACATGGATAGTTAATGGCCTGGAAATGGAATTGTGATAGAGACCAAACTAAAGTGATTTGCTCTTCCCAATTATTTAACTAAGAATGTTTTGTTGCTGATAATGTGCTGGACGTTGAACTAGGATCGGACAAGGGTAAATGCTTGCGATGAATTTGGGTGTTGTCAACAATGTGGAAACTACAACTGAAAATGCACATGAGAAGTAGGAGGGAACCTAGGAACGACTGTTGGTTTACATCAGGCATAAAGAGCAGGAATGGAAAGAGAACCATTGCAAGCAAATAGCCAGCAAAAGCAAGTAAATAGCCAGCATAACATAAGCATTAAAAAAATAAGGAAACCAATATGAAAGCAAATGTGAATTGATTCAAATCATAGCAATATATGTCTGACACTTATTGTTATAATTAAAATAGTAAGCAATTCAGAAAATAAACCACCCAAAATAAAACCAAATCCACTAAATTGATGTACCATGTAGAATTTGATGCCATTGCATAACATTTGACATTAAACAGCATACTCAATGTTGGTACAAAATATCTATTCTGCTGAAGGGTCATTGATCCGAACTGTTGAGTTTCCTTTCTCTTCACAGATTCTACCTGGCATTCAGCATTTCTAGCAATTTGTTCTTCAAAAACAAAATTATCAGCAAACCAGATTATTAAATTAACATAAAAAGAGGTAGCTGGGAGAACAATGTTGGCAACACAAATTCAAACATGGATTGAGATATTGTTGTTTCATGAATTAAACTGGGTACAGGAAATATGAGCCTCTCCATATCCCCACAATGCAGACAGAAGTTGAATGAGAGAATATTAAACTTGATTGAATTGGGCAACACAGCGTTATATGGATTTCGAGGTTTGAGATACCAATGTAAAATTAAAAACATCACCAAAAATCCATCAACTATAGCCATAAAAATAATTATGAAAAAGTGCTCTTGGTAACTTACCATAGTTTGTACAATGGCCATTCATAAAAGGATTTTTTTTTAATGAAATTGTAAGAAAATGTCTATTATCCAGCACAATTTAGAGATTTCTTCTGTTCCATTTTCCTGGCACTTTTGAACACTTTTAATCAGATGTTTCTACATGTCAGCCTTTTTTTAAAGTGCAATACAAGGAACATTCACTTGAATTAAGCTTGAGTTGAAAAGTTCAAGATTACTGAAGGAACTGCTGTCAGGAGAAATGTAATGAGTCAATAAAAAGTTTGATTACATAGGCCAAAAGGTATCAGAAATATTGAAGTTTTGTCCAAGTACAATTAGAAATCATTTTTTAACCTCAAATTCACACTGCAAGAGAGAGCAGAATTGACATTGTGTCAATAATCCATTTCTTCCGGTCCCAACAGTATGCAACCCTCTCTTCCGAACAAGACTGGCCCAGATCCTTTCACTGACCCACAAGATAAACAATGTTAACCAGGATACCAAGTATTATAACACAGTCAAATATGAAGGCAAGTCCAGCTCTTCTATTGAAACATTTAGTCTAGAAATTATATCAGGTGTTGCCAGGGATACGTGACCAGAGATACTATGATTATTTTAATGGAGAGAAATTTCAACAGACACGAAAAAAAAGTGAAAAGGAGAGTAATGTCAATTTTAAAACCCATCACCAAAGAGTAACTGAAAAGTTTTCTGTGAAATAAATTGTTAGCATAGAAGGCTTTGTGGCACATTTAATGGTCGGGAAAAACAGCACTTGAATTTTTTTCAAAATGGCTTCTTTGTGCTTTAAATTTCTTCTGTTTTACAATCTTAGTGTGCATAAGAGTGTGTAGTTATCCAAAGATGGAAAATATAATTAGTGATCTATAAAGAATTAAAATATGTCTAGAATGATCTAGAACTTCCATTTGTCTAGAATTTCTATTTTCTTGCTAACCAATATACCTGATCATGATTTTATATGAACAGTTCACATGTTTGTTTCATTGAACCATATGAAACAAGACTGTCATGTATGGTGTGGATGGGGCACATTCTAGTGTACATGGACATGTTGGCCGGTGTGGACAAGTTTTGCTGAAGGACCAGTTTCCACGCTCTAAGACTGTATATACTTCAATATATCGAGTCTTCTGAAATATTTTACAGGGGGAAATATCTCAGCCATTTGGTTGACAATTGTTTAAGTAGTACCATTCTTTTAGATACAGTAATGCACATGCAAGCTCTATTATTAGTTGGAAGGGAATACTGAATGTTGGAGCATTTAGATTCACAAACAGCTTGTGATCAATCATGGATAATGATTTAATACAAAAAATAACTTTTGCATTAAAAACGTTTCTGTACAATTGTACATTAAACATTGAATGACAATGGCCTAACCGTGAACTTTGTTCAGCATTAAAAATTCAATTCCTTTTATAAATCAGCATTGACATTTTCAATATTAGGAAAAACAAAACATTTTGCATCTGTAACCATCTTGAGCAGTTCGTAAAATTATTCACACAAGTTATAAATTGACATATCTTTAATTTCAACCATTCCCAAGTGTTTGTTTGAATCAGTTCAGTGCAGCAGTTTGCCATGTACATACATACTTCCATTGTCTAATATTTTTCAAAACTCCGGCAATACATACAAATTCAAAGATTTACACTCGTCCCTTTTGATAACAACCAAGAATTAATATCAAGCAGTTGAAAGATTGCATAGATATTAAAACTAGGCATCAACAGAAAGCACACAACCATGTATTCAAATATAAATTCCATTCCATTTTCAACATTTACTAGAGACAGTATTGTCTTTATATGTCTGCTGTTTATCTTCAGGTATGCAGCATCTTGCCAATATGGTTCAACAATAGATGAAGGGATAGGAAGACTGAATTTGCAATATATTATTAATTTCCTACATTGTTTTACAACAATATTTGGAACTCAGCTTAAGTCCTTCAAAATTTGCTGACTTAATTGTACAACATAAATGGTGCAATGATCAACACAGAAAGAATTCACTAATCTCTGGCTATTTTATACTAAACACTTATACATGGAACTGTTAAATGCCGAGCCAATTTGTGAACTTTCCTGCAAATAAAGGGACTGCATGAAAGCTGAACAACATAGGAAGATACACAAAAGCCACTGCATTTTGATAAACTGGTAAAAATATTACAATGTTACTTATTATCACTTACAAATTCATGTCAGAACCTTTTGCAAAGTCTTGAAACATGCAAAAGCAGAAACCCCCACTTGTCATCACTTTCACCTAACATCTAGCACTTGAAATCATATAGTTTTCAAAAGTATCCATCAAATCATTAATAAGTGAGTATTGTGGACATAGCTTTACTCCTAAAAGGGATAAAGATCAAATTAGCACACAAGATGTACTTGGCAACATCATCATTAAAATATGCCATCATGGGCCAAGAAACATTCACCACACAGAAATCAATTTGATAAACCTTCCCAGTATCAATTAGAAAAAAAAGACAACTTATTTAACTTGATGTTCCCCAGTACAATGCTCATAGTGATAACTCTACAAAGTAGGAGCAAAGACCCAATTACATACATTAGCAAGAATTGAAATAAAAATATCCTCAGGAACAGTAATTAGTTCACAGCAAAAAAATGTTTCACCTTTACAATTCAATTCTAACCTCTTGTTACTTAGTTCAAATGCTGTTATCTTGGCCCTATTCTCACTGCAGCACCGGCAACTCCCCATGTTCTTTATTCCATGCAAACTCACTCAGAAATATTCATGTTTAGCAACACTGTGCAAAAACCTGCTTAACCCCAGAAGGTAATACAGATGGTAATGCAGATGGCAAGTATTAGGAGCTGCTTACTGTTACATACACATTTTAGAAGGCATATGAGAATTTTTGAAATCACAAGGTTACTATGGTTATGTAAAACATTCAAGATTTTTACATACATTTTCACCTCATGAACATTCTTCTTAAACCAAAGCAAATCTGGATAGGTGACCTATTCCTGCATCTCAGCAATTTTGCAGTCAACCTGCTTCAGGCGAAAATAGTCCACGTATATAATTTTCTTAATTTTTGGAGGAAAGCCCTTAAATTCACTTGATATCTTTAATAGTCTGGAAAGGAACAGATTATGCAAAATGGGAAAATCCAGGCACAAAATTACCCTGCTCCTTTTCAACATAGGAAGAACCAATTTTAAATGCTCACTTTGCAAATTCTTATGATCTATCTGCAGTAGGTGCAAACATGACTGGTTAGGTACCGATTGCAAGTGAATGTCATTGTACAGCCAATTCAGTGACATAGAAATGCTTAAAAGTCGTACACTATTGGGATCCAGTTTCAAGGTAACATTAAAAATTGTATTGCTTGTACAAGGATGGAAATATTTGAATAGCTAACTTTACAAGAAAATATATTTGAGAACATTTTTCAGGTTAAAGAATGTAGCCGACTAAATGGTAATGGACATTTAACCAGGTCAAACAAGATGTACGAGCCATCAGTTGCTTCAGCATAACAATGAGTAGCTGACATGCTTGTGGATGTTTGAGGACCCCAAATTATCTGCTTTAACAAATCATCCACACAGCCAAACCCATCAGCACACATTAATACAAATGAAATCAACTGATGCTTGGAATAAAACATTCCCAACAAGTTGGAAGTTTGTCATTTGCTGGCATCAATTGTCATTGAGAATGTAACTTCTAAAATTAGACACAAGCTTGATTAGAGACTTTTCAGTGTTAATTTAATAAACTTCATTTATACAGTATGGAAAAGTCTCCAATTGATTGTGCTGTCATAGACTGCTCCCATTCTACAGTGAGTTACACTCACCTTTCCACACAATCCTACTCCACTTATGCCCTCTCCATATGATACTCCGCAGGTTACAGAACAAACTCACTCGCACAGGAAAAATTCCAACAGTTAAGATGCTTTGAACAAACGAATACAAAATAATTTTTTTTATCTTTTGCTTAAACTACAGTCGCTCAGTAGGCAAAATAATTTGAACATGGCTTTGTGTTTAACTACATAATTATTCTGACAATGTCATCTAAAAAATCCATTGTGTTTTCTTAAACAATTACAGCACTCTTTAATTTAGCATTCACACATGCATACATTGTTTTGAAACAAACAGCCATCATTTTTCAGTGTTGTGTCAAAGGAGGGAAATGGGGCCACAGCAAAATTGCAGAGTGACACCAAGACCCCAGAGGCTGCTGGATAATGGCAATACCCGTTTTAAGACTGACCAAAAGGATAAGGGCCATGGAAACCCTGAAAAGAAGAAAAAAAAGAGTGAAAATGTTTTTCTTAGCAACAGGAACAGAACTGCATGGGGAGTAGTGTGTTAGTATCAATAACCAGTTTAAAGTAGGGCTGTAACGAAGCCTCAAGTATTCGCATGATCTTTGGTTGCATTGAAGGCAAAATATTAATCTACATTATTTTTGTGCCAATTTCCACTTCACTGATTCCACCCAACCCCCTTTTCATATTTCACCAGAATAAAACCCAAGAAACTTTAAACATTGACAGCGATCCAACTGAAACAATACTGAACCGTGATTTCAGAAACTTCAGTTCTCATCCTTGGTTCAAGCAAACTCACTTATTTGTAAGGATAATTTTGATAGGTTTATTCACATGCTTGAAAGATACTGAGAATTACTCCATTGGCTGTTGAATGGCAACTCAGTCAAATAAATTAAAATAAATGAATGAATCAAAATTATTTAATTAAAATCCTATTTATCAACTCAAATGAAATGCTCAAAACTATCATAAAAAGGCTTCGTTACTGCTCTAGCCTTCGATGATTACCAAATATCCACACACCTTCGCAAGTTAGTCACCTACAGAGTCTACAAAGGTGATTCAGATAAAATAACAAAAGTCTATCATTCTTTTTCCATCATCACAACAGGAAGTTAGAACAGCCTCCTGGGCAAATGCATACCAAAATGGTTGTAGTTGAGTGCAATCTTCTGGAAGTTCCAATGCAATGTAGACCCAAATCATTTTTCTATAAAGTGAAATTCTATTCTCAACTGTTCTATGCTCCATGAAAGATAGAGGCTAAAGTACTTTCTCCAAAAGAGGCCTAAAAATGAAATCAGCTTCAGGTGCTTGGTGTGCGATCTAGTAAGCAAGTAGAAATCAAGGCGAGCCATGGCCAGGAAAGAGACGGCAGGGGCAGGGCAGGGGATGCAGCGAAGAGGGTAAATGGTGGTGAAGAAACAGGGCATATAATTAATGATCTAGTGCAAATTCTATCTTAGAACACACATGCATCTGTCCTGAATTAGGAAAAAAGTATTAACTCTATACCAGCACAATGACTTGGATTATTCTGGTCCAAAGTCAACGTCACATACATATCTCTCTATATTTCTATTTGGTCTTTACAACCTAATCAGCTCAATGACCAAACAATTAACACACTAGCTAGCACTAAAAAAGGACATTTATCTGCTAAAAAAGGTACTTAAAACCATTAAGAAAATATGACTGGCAGAGATACAAGGCAGCAATTTATGAATTACTCTGAAAATGGCTGAAGCTTCACTCACTTATGATATTAGAAACCCTCCATTTGATTTCTGCCTTGTATCTCGTTGCCAGTCATCCATCACCCCACAGAACTGAGGCCATTCCAACTTCCTATTTGGATGTGGTGGCATACGTGTAATCAACATTTCTCTGTGACATTCTGTAAAGTCAAGCACACACAAAATTATGGTTCAAAGTTACAAATAAAATTTAAAAATTTAAAAAAAAAAATCACCTCAAAATACACAGAAATGAGTGCTGGACTAGAAATTTCACAATATCCAGAGAGGTTTTAGTATACTTGAGCTGCAAAGGTGTCTTGACAAATTAGTTGTATTGACAGTTCCTACAGTGAATCTACCAATCATAATTAACTCTTTTCCCAACATGCATATTTCCAATCCAAATAGAATTGTCATCCTGTTGGAGATCAGGAAGGAATTCTCTCAGCAATAGCTATTACGATTATTTTTTATCAGAAGGCATTGGTTTTTCCCATTGTTTTAAATATGGGATGGGGAAAAACTAAAAAGTTAATCCTTGTGACATAAATGTGAAACATATAATTATCTTTATTGCCTGAAACTCTAATTTTTTTTTTTAATTTCAGACTTGACGGGTACCGGATAACATGGAGAAAGTGGCTTGTGTATTACTGTGTGCTCTACTATCTTACACTCCTATACTTAGTATGACTGTGCCTGATGTATAGCAAGATTATCACTGAACTGTATGCAAAAAAATGTCACTGTACTCACGTACACGTGAAAATAAAATATCATTGAACCAATTAAATTTCCCACAGAAGATGGACATAAAAAGCTGGAGTAACTCAGCAGGCCAGGCAGCATCTCTGGAGAAAAGAAATAGGTGACCTTTTGGGTTGAGACCCTTCTTCAGGCTGATAATTTTGTGGGAGTAAAGAGGGAAGAATAGCATTGGCAAAACTTGTCTTCTTCTTACAGTCTACATTTTGCCAGCTTTCTTGGAACAATTCAAATTATCAAGTGTTATGCTGCTAGTAATGCTTGCAGACCATTCAAAAAATAGCTAAGTAACTAAATAGATATCATAAATTTCATCTTTATGACTTCAACTGAAGATGTTATATTTCTTCCTGTTCCCAGCATTCACGGAAATGAAATCCTCGCCACTTCTTAGTTGATTCTTAATCAACATCATTTAGGTACAACAACGAAACAACCCATCCACCTGAGGTGTACACTATTGATTCACATCAGCTTTTAATGGAGCAATTATTTGTGTATTATCTTGAAAAAAAATCAATAACATACGAAATTCCTTCAAATTAGTTGCACAAAAGTGTTCAGTTAGCAGATTATAAAGTTACTTCAAAATCAGTATATTAGTTATTTTTAAAGAAAGCTCACTTTAATTTAATTGATTCAGGTCGTGTGCAACTCTGTCTACAGATGAGACAGAAAAGTAGAAGTTTGATTCCTGACGTATACAGAATGGCAATCTTAGTCTCGATGTCAACAGGATGTAACAGGAGACATTTTTTGGGAAGGAGCTCCTATGTTTATATGCATTAAGATCCAAAGGTCTTTATGAAATTTAGTTAAACTATAATGTCAACAGCGTGCCAACAATAACAGTCAGCGTTTATACAGAGGGATAGTCACTTCGGTAAAATATAAAGGACATAATTGGTACCACAAAATTGTACTACAATAGCAGTCAAACTTCAAAGGGATGAAAAATTTGGCAGTAAGCTGAGAAAACACTTGAAAGCAATGTCTGAGCTGTGCTACTGTGTTAATGGCTTCATTAAAAGTAATGCTATCTGCTTCCCCATTACAATGCAGTGGATGTTACGAGGTTACCCTAATTACACAGAGTATGAAGTAAACTCAAAAGAAAATAACTACATTATTTCTAGCTGAAATATACTTAATATGGCCATCGTTAATAATTACCAGGAAATATTAGAAACAAAGGCATTGTGTGTGAATCTCACTTCTTCAAAGTTTCAGAGTTAAAAACAAAAACACAATCGTTCTCTGCTCAATCCTAATTTGCTTTCCGTCACAACTTTCTTAATTAGATTGAAACCAAATTCAACCACTAATCCTTTGCATCATTTAAGGTGATTCTCAATCCTTTAATGTGAGGTTGAGAAATACAGAGCTGCCCATTCTGACTCCAAAGGTTCTGCTTCGCTCTCTCTACCATCAGTTCACATTTGCAGATGCAGGGGACAATGTTGATTAAGTTTAACCAATTATGTAGTTTGCCTTAAAAACAGATAATTCATTCAACTGTGCCATTCCCCCCACTGTTGTTAAAGTTGAGATCTTGGCTACCATGAATTAGTGAGATCTAATGCTTATAAAAAAGCCTCTTCTACAAATTTAGTCTGCACAATTTTCAACAGCGAGGATGAAAGAAATTAAAAAACACAATTGTTCAACAAAATTTGCATCTGGTACATCCCTTAAATTGAACAATAATTTGCATTTATTTAGCTATGCATCTATGTTTTAAGAGCTCCAATGAATTTTAGAGATTCATCAATAAAAACAATATCAATATTTGAAAGACTAAAATACTTGGCCAGAGTATAGTTTTTATGCAAGCAATTACAATTCCCATTTTCATTTCTGGTCTAAATGGTTAGTCAAGCAATGTCCACATGGCAGTTGTTAACACAGGAAATTGTGTCTAATCCAGGACTTTGTCAACCTAAAGATAGAGGAAGAGGCAAGAAACATGGCAGAACACTGTTTTTAGCAAGAACAGTTTGTGGAAAGTAACACTGTGCCTACAGATGTTACTGACAGACAACTGGTATATCAAAAATAAAAAGGGCTTCTAAAACTCCCCCACTGCATTGTCTTTTCTGGCTTAATTTGTAAAGAGATATTGGAACCAGGTGAATGAAGTCATATTTGACAAGACAGAGGAGTAAGTTGCAGATAATCACAAATGCTGTAAAGTGGTCAAAATATGGAAGGAGAAAATGTTTTTCAAAATCAGCTAAATCTATGACCTTCTGTTCCCATTTCAGTATTATAGTATGGCTGGAATCTTGTTAATCAAGATCCTACCCCAAAAGTACCACAATTACATGTTTTAGGACATGAGAGCCATGCAAGGATGAAGACAAAGCATTAGTTTCCAAAAACAAAGGAGTTGTGGGGCTGTTTTCCTTTTAAAAAGAGAACAATTTTACAAGTACACAAGAGCAACTATTCTTGGGGTCAGAGAGGGCTGTTGAGTGGTCAGCAATCAGTGGCAATAAATCTGTGACCAAAAATAAACAACAGAATCAATATGTAGAGAAATATTAAAGAAAATTGTCAGTCAGTTCAAAAGGAGAGTCAAAGTTGAGATAGAGAATGAAATAAAGGATAAAGATGTATTCAATGTTGAAGCTGAGAAGAGGAAAAAATTGAGGAATCAAGCAGGAAGTATTCAAATGAAGATGCCAGGCTAGGAGTAAATATGGTGCCAGGTCATCATTGTGGCAGTTCAAGTTAATTTGTTGTAATATTTACAGGCAAATTGTGAGGGGAGGCAAAGAGAGAGCAAAGAGAGCGCACATAAGTCAGTTTCCATCAATTACATGATTTCAAAACAATCATCATTCAATAAGACTTAAGACTCAAAATGCTGAAATAACTCAGAAGGGTGAAGGGTCCTGACCCGAAACATTGCCTATCCACATTTTCCAGCGAAGTCGCCTGACCAGCTATTCCAGTACTTTGTCTTTTTTTTGTCAACCAGCTTCTGCAGTTCCTGTTGCTTGCAATACAATTTAGATTGGCAAGAATTTTATATGCAATGAACAAATGTTTTGGAGAATAGATGTTCACAGCATGACATGGTTTAAAGAGTCAATGGCAAATACAATAGTTCAAGGTGAATGTAAAGATCATATCACAGAAAAATGAATAAATTGGAGATTGTTGGGCTTAGGGAAATAGTGATAAATATCACCGTTGGAGAATGCAGGACAAATATGCTTATCTGGGTGGTATACAGCCTGGAAAAAATGGACAGAGGGTAGAGGACCATAAATAATTTGGTACAGGAATTGTGGCTGCGATGATAATGTCAGATTAGGTCAAATGAAATGCGGTGTTGGGATAGTTAGAGTGGGTGCAGGACAAACAGGATGAGTCCTAGAAAGGAATGGGGGTAGAAATGGAAGATGACACAATCTGCTCAAATCTGAAAAGTAGCCAAAATTCCCATGGGCACAGCAATTGGACGCTTTTAAAGTTAGCATGATAATAGTTTCCTCAGATCAAGCGCCAATAAATTCCTTCAGTGCAGATGTTGGGATGCCCCTCTTAGAGATACTGGCCTCAAGTCAATTATTTATGGAATTATAGTCTTAAGAACTTCAGAAACTTTATTTTGATTAATTAGGCGAAGCTTTATGAATGGCTTGCTGCTCTATGATTTACCATCATCCATTCCCAAAATCTCAACTGGTTTGATGCACTCCACAATCTCTTACTATCTACTCCACCTCTCCAAACTACACCGGAAAAACATTTAATTAAAAGTGACATGCACAACTTTACCCATCATTACGCCATGGGTACAACAAAAATAACTCAGACCATAATACCATTCGCAATTATAAATCTACTCAGCAATCTATAACACACATCAGAATTACACATTCAAATCAAAACTGTGAATTATTACAATTCGTTATGTACAACTTGGTTGGTATTTCACTGACCTACTTTAACAGATCCTTTTAACGGTTTGGTTCTTAAGTTTATGAAAGTCGCTCAAGACCCCAAAATTTCCAGAGATAGAAACATAGAAAATAGGTGCAGGAGTAGTCCTTCGAGCGAGCACCGCCATTCAATATGATCATGGCTGATCATCCAAAATCAGTACCCCGTTCCGGCTTTTTCCCCAAATCCCTTGATTCCCTTAGCCCGAAGAGCTAAATCTAACTCTCTTTTGATATGAATGCAAAAAAAAGAGATCAAAGAAAGTTTCCACTGCAGTTACTGCCAATCTCAAGATGTTAAACTAACTCTTCTTCTCTGCCTGCAATCATTTGGAGAATCCATTTTGTCAATGCTAATGTTCGAAGACCTTCATGGAGGATTTCTGACTTTCATAGGCCTGCCAATAGGACTGTGTTCAACTAATTATGCATTCTTACAATCTTATCACTCCTGGTCTGCTGTTCCAGCTATCATAGAGACAACAAATTATCATATTCTTACCAATACAAGTTAAATCATTCAATGAAAAATAAATTGTTCAAAATACCCAAACCATGTTAATTTCACTATAGCTGTTCAGTGCACTGCTTTTATAGCATCCAATGAAAATTCTACTTACAATGAGTAACAGAATCAATGACGTTGGCTGAAGATTGAAACAAACAGCTATATTCAGAATACCCTCAAACTCAGAAAAGCCTTCAATCAAGGGGACACAAGAAACCTTCAAATGGCTTCCTTCAGTGCCTTGAATCTCCATGATTCTAACTAGCAACAGAAAAAGTACAAAAAGCATTGAGACCTTTGATTCAGGAGTATGGTAATCAGGATATTTTCCAACAGGAAATGTTTAAATGCCTTAAATATATGAAAAAAAGGATTTTACAATTAGCTGACAAAGCAAAGCAATGAAGGAATTGAAGGACACATTCTTGTGGAAAAATTGATCTTGCACTTTATTTTTTGTTTTGTTGGGTTAGTGAAGGAACATTTACATCAGAAAAGCTGGAATCCTCAAATTAACTCGCCCAAGATAAACAACCAACTAGGCATGTTAGCTTAAAAACTTTCTTGCAAAGGAATCAAAAATGGCAGTTGTCAGATACTAGGCAGACATTTAATATACTAAATAGATATATTTTAAAATTTGCATGTAATTTAAGCATTACACCAATACACACCAACATGCTATCTACAGAATGAAATCAATAGCTACAATATTTCATCCAGTAGTGAGCAGCAAATTTAAAATAATTTCATGTTCCCTTCCTTATGTGGCAGTGGTAGTATTACTGCTCAAAAAATCTTTAGCAAAATGTTTCCAATTAAATCAAATAATATTTGGAGTTTCAGCATATACTGATTTAAATTCCATTAATCCGTTCCCAAAAGTTTTCTGTACCGTATTATTACAATATGACAGCTAGCTTTCACATTTATCATAATATGGGCCTCTTAAAAATCATTTTTTTAAGCCTTGTTGTGTTTCCTGACTTTGCCAAGATGTCACAGCAGATGTGTACAATAAGCTAATAAAACGAACAAATTTTAACATAGTTATATATCTGAAGGAAAAATCTACTCAATAATTTTGCAAAACATAAATATCAGCTGACGCTCAAGACTGATCACGTTGAAATATCCTCAATTTGCATAATCCAGCCTCATATGTTATTATTCTGGATAAAATAGACAAAAAGGTTTGGCTTCCTTTTTGATTTTTTGAAAAGCTTCAAAACCAAAAGCTTCATTGAATAGTTTGCTTCTTCACCTGCCTCTCCCACAAAGTAGCCTGCCCTTCCCCACCACACACCTCCTTATAACAAGCTCACTTTAACTAGCAACAATTTATAATGGATATGGCTCATGGTCATCCCATCTCCTAAATTGAATCAGTAGCTGTATTCGCACGCAACCCTATTCATCTGAAAGAACCTTGGGAGAAGAAAGCACCCCTGCTCCTGTTCACTTTCTTGCAGTATGGAGTCTAGATAATGCTTGGAAACAGGAATTCCAAGAATTTTCTATTCTTCATTCCACCAAGAATGAAGCTAACAGTCGTGCCTCCTCAACTAATATTGACACAGCTGAAGCCAAGAGCGCAGACAAGAAATTTGAGAGCCTGATTGTTTGATTTTTCTCTGCTTCCAAGCATTAAAGAATACAAGAGGGGAAAATTACTCAGTTTACTTAAGTACTCCACGTAAATTTTCCGAATATTTGCTGTAATAGCAAAGGCCACATATCAGAATTTGTGAGTTGCATTGAGATTTTATCATTTATATTTTATCATAATATATATTACATTATATTTAGTGCTTCAAAACAAAAAGACCCACAACAATTTCATGTGGTCAACAATTGAAATTATAGCTTATGGATCACAGGCAAATTCTCTTGCGTCAGTTCTGAACCACACCAGGATCTACCCTGCGTCAAGGGAAAAGGCCTGGCCTTGGGCGAGTTGCGTGAAAGTGAACCAGAATTAATATCAGTGGAGGAAGATTTGTTTAGAAAGCACATCCCATTCCTGGCTGACAGAAAGCTCTTGGAAAGGGACAGCACGAGAACGAAAATAGACAAGATATTAAACCAGAAAAAAGACAATTAGGAATTAAAACATTGATGCTTAAATTATAAAACAAATTTCTTTTTTTTTTTTAATTTTATTCAAAGAACACTATTAACATACATTTGTGTTCTTCAACCTCTGATAAGCATTCAAACTTTCCAAAGCAATGAATGCAGAACATGGTTCACCTTTGACTATCAAGAAATCTGTACCCAAAGAATCTTGTCAAATTTCAGGTCACATAAACATGAAATAAGTTGTCATCCAATAGAATATGAGGGGTGTATGGAGCGGTGATGGAAAGAATTGAGAAAGCTTACTGATAACAATGCATCATTACAGTCCAAGAGAGGAGATTAAGTTTTTTTTACTCTCACAAATGGAGACAATACTCCGAATAGCTTAAATTTGTTGCAATGAGTTTACAATACAAGATGATAAAGGCAACCCAATTTGAATGAAACCCCACTAATCCAGCAATCGCTTCTGCAGTTAAGCTTTACTTTCATCATAGGTTAAGAGATAGTCAGGCTTCTGGTACACCCAGCCTACAGAATGACTTAAAACAGGGATCTTCAATGGCTCTTTACAATATAAAAAAAGGACTCACTCCTCACACCATTTCTCAATTTCTTAAGTCACTCACACATGCATATAAAAATAGAAATGGGGCAAACAAAATAAATCAATCATTCTGTATTTACCTGACTGTAAGTCACCACTGATAAGTTGCTAGAGTGACTGTTAGGGGAGATATTTACAGAGTTCTGCGACAGTCCATTTTGCTCTTGTTCATTTTGGTCTTCAGTTGGGCCCCATGTATTTTTACTAATGACATTTGTACTTTGGCCCCCAGGGTCCTTCACACTGTTGTCTTCAGACTGCCGGTTTTTCTGTGGTGAAGCGAAAGGGTTAAAATTGCCTTCAATCTTGCGACAGGGTTGTGAAGAAAATTCTGTTTCAAATGAAGAAAGCTGCTGTGTAACTCCTAAAAGGCCTCCGATTTCAACACTCAGTATCACCCAAATCACATCTGAGAGTGGTACAAAACATGGAATTATGATTAGCATGGCAATTAGTATTTTTGCAGCTGAAGTTGTCTTTGAACGTGAGTCTAACTTCACAGAATTAAATCACATTGTAAATATTTTTATTCCAGTTCACAAATTTAAAAAAAAAGCAAAAAAAAAGCAATATACAGCATCCAGCTCACACAAGCAAATTCTGATCAGAAGCAACAGGAGTGAATGTTAAATCACCACCCATTCGTTCTTCAAATACCAAAACAATACAATTAATTGTTAATAAGTTCGCCAGTCAAATAAAAAAACAAACTGGTCATTTTTCAAAAATCTCAGACTTCCAGGTAGCCTAAAAATTTAAGCACCTGGTGTACTGGGGAGAAAAAATAGTGACCATTCATCCGTAAATATTAATTTTATTGTCTCTCTTTACCTCCAAAATAAAGGCCAGTAGCTGTACACATGCGCCACTGCCCCTGGTACATTGCTGGCGTAGTTGGACTTCGCATCTGAACACTGACGTCGGTAACTTCCTGAGGCTCCAGTGACCGGACCATCACCATGTTAACATGTCCAAATTGGTCCCCTCCCACATATTTCAGGGACACGCCAGGAGGCCATTGCTCTGCGCCTAGGAAGAAAAAGATAGAAGAAATGGAGTTGCAGTTATATCAAATGTAATACAAAGATATAGCAAGCACTGATGTTTACCAAAGATATACACAAAATGCTGGAGTAACTCAGTGGGTCATGCAGCATCTCTGGATAAATTGGATAAGTTAAGTTTTGGATATGAAGAAGGGTCCTGACCCGAAACGCCACTTAACCATTTTCTCCATAGATGCTGCCTGACCCGCTGAGTTACTCCAGCATTTTGTGTCTCTCTGCAGTCACAGTGCCCTCCATAATGTTTGGGACAAAGACTCATCATTTATTTATTTGCCTCCGTACTCCACGATTTGAGATTTGTAATAGAAAAAAAATCACACGTGGTTACAGTGCACATTGTCGGATTTTAATAAAGGCAATTTTTATTTCATTTTGGTTTCACCATGTAGAAATTACAGATGTTTACATATATTCCCCCATTTCAGGGCACCATAATGTTTGGGACACGTGGCTTCACAGGTGTTTAGAATTGCTCAGGTGTGTTTAATTGCCTCCTTTCTGCAGGTATAAGAGAGCTCTCAGCACCCAGTCTTTCCTCCAGTCTTTCCATCACCTTTAGAAACTTTTATTGCTGTTTATCAACATGAGGCCCAAAGTTGTGCCAATGAAAGTCAAAGAAGCCTATGAGACTGCGAAACAAGATTTTACTTCGGAGTCACGTGAGTGACTACGTGAAGAACCCCGCCAGTGCGCCTGCGCGTCATTACGTCAGACGCCTTGACGCAAACGGACGTGAGGAGCAGAGCTCCTCCAGTGGATTTGTAGTTTTTCAACTACAAGGTAAGTAGAAACTTTTTTCATGTTTTCCAGGTCCGTTTACTGTGGGTCTATGGGGATTTTTTCCACAGACGCCATGGAAAAAACGGACAGGGGGAAGAGGCGAGCGACACAGCCGACAGAAGTCGGGAGTCTGCGTTTAGAGACCAACCGCCTCTAAACCCCGGTACAGTCGCCAGCGGTGAGCATAGCGACTGTGGACCTGGGGCTGGTGAAAACACAGTCAGCGCCTGTCGAGCAAAAGACAGAGTTTAAATCCCAACGGCCCATGGAGGGAGTCCCAGGCAATGGAAGTAGCTCCAGGGCTAGATACTGCTTTCGAGCGTATTGCCCAAATAGAAAGCCTTTTACATAGGCTGTTGGAGCAAAGTTCACTCAGGGAGGAGTGTACTGAAAGCCAAGTTGCTGGAAGCAGCTCAAACAGCTCCTGGTACAGGGCTAGATACTGCTTTCAAGCGTATTGCCCAAATAGAAAGCCTTTTTCATAGGCTGTTGGAGCAAAGTTCACTCAGGAAGGAGTGTACTGTAATCCAAGCTGCAGGGAACAGCTTAACAGCACCTGGCTCAGGGCTGATGGAATGCACCCTCAGGAATGAGGAGCGTGCCACGGGTCATGAGATTTCAGACCCCGACTCTGACGGTGAGGCTGTACAAGGCAATGAACGGCAGCAGCCAGATGTTCCACCCCTGGCAGTAGGATTCGCTGCCCCGTCAGGGTCAGGAGAGCCATTAGGAGAAGAACTGGCCTCTTTAATAAATTACTTGGTTTACCATCAGCTGGAACAGCAGGAGATGGATGAGAATGCAAGAAAGCAGGAGACCCCAAGTAACTGTGGGTTGCTGAAAGCAGCAGCAGTGAACCAAATTATCTGGAATCAGTTGCAGAGAATATTAAAGCTGCTGGGTTCTGGAATAACTGCTTTTACCACAATAGCAGGTAACAGCCAAGAGATGACAAAGTTGCACCAGGGAGCACTGGGGTTGCTATGCAGCACCCACTTCGAGATCAATTATCTGAGGAAAGTGCTATACGGCCTACTATGAATCCGAAATTCGCAGCACTCTGCAAACCAAGTAATATACAATTACCCAACTTACTCTTTGGAGAGGATCTCGGGAGACGTATTAAAGAGTTGGAAGATGAAGCGAAAACAGGATTGATAAAAACATCAATGGTTGCAAAGTCTGTAAAGAGGAAGTATCCTTTCAGACGTCATACGGATCCTAGACCAGGACCAAGTCGCTCATCAACGCAGGGACGTAGCTGGCGGCCTGCAGCGGGAGTAAGGACCAGTGGTGGTGCTTCCGGGAGAATCCAGGGATCTCAGAATACTCAAATGACTCAAGAGGTAGGTGGAGCTGGTTCTCAGGGGAACATACTAACTGGATTAAGTCCAAAAGTTGGAGGCAGATTACGTCTCTTCTATAAACATTGGAAGAAGATTACTTCAGATGTGGTCATTCTGAATAATATACAAGGATTTCGAATTGAATTCAATCCAAATTATGATTTGCCTGTCCAGCATGTTCCTAGCAGAACTCTCCACTTTGCGAAGTAATGGAGGTTCAAGTTGCGCTTCAAAACCCTATATATAAAAGGTGTTATTGAAGAATCAGTCTACCAAATTCACCAATTTGGGTCAAATATATTCCCTCGATCAAAAAAGGATGGAGGATGTAGGATTATTATAGACTTGACAAGTCTGAATCCTTTTGTTCAGTGTCTGTTCACTTGCAAGATATGAAGTATCTTAAATTTACATGGATGAACCAATTAGGGCAGTTCAAAGCTCTGCCTAATGGGTTAACGTTCCCTCCCAGAATATTCATAAAATTGTTTAAATCAATTCTGGGGTTGCTGAGAGCCAGGGGCATGTACTAATGGCATATCTGGATGATGTCCTGATTATAGGAAGGACAAAACAGTCAACAGAAGCATCGGTTGAAGTAATAAAATCAAACTTTTGAAAGTTTGGGGGTTTCTAAATTCATCCAAAGAAATCAAGGTTAAAAACATGTACCTCGATTGATTATTTGGGGTTCACAATTGATTCAGCCCAAATGCAAATTACTTTGCCCAGTGAAAAAAGGGTGGAGTTGATTAAAGATTGCAGTAATCTGTTAAACGAGCAAAAACCTCTAATCAGACAGGTGGCTCGAGTACTGGGAAAATTAGTCCCAGCAGTCCAGTATGGACCATTACATTATCAACAGCTGCAGAGAATCAAAGAACAGGCACTGAGAGTAAATGCTGGTCATTATGATAGAACCATGCAAGTAACAACAAATGCTGTTTCTAATCTGCAGTGGTGGATTCTACATGTCTCAAGCAGTTCAGGCAAAGTGCTGATTGAACAACCTTCCATGATATTACAAACTGATGCCAGTGCACTAGGATGGGGTGCAACTGACTTAACATCAAGCTGCGGAGGCAGATGGAATCAGGAAAAGTTAGTGTTACTGCAGACATGGGGAATTACCTATTTGGAGCTTTTAGGAGGTTTCGATGGACTCCAAGCTTATGGTTCTAACACAACTAAAAGGAAGGTTCAAGTTCAAATTAATAAACACAACAGTAGTTGCCTATATTAATGATATGGGTGGAATTAAGTCGGTGTCATGTGACAAAATGGTTAAATCAACTTTGGTCTTGGTGTATTGAAAAGAACATTTGGATTTCAGCTATCTATCTACCAGGTAGAATGAAAACGATAGCAGACACCAGGTCACGAAAAGTTCCATGATAATAAAGAATGGATGTTGAATCAAGAGGTATTCAATGATATAGTAATCAGATTTGGAATGACCGACATCGACTTGAATCATCAGCTATCGAGATATGTCTCATGGAAACCAGATCCAGGAGCAGTGGCGATTGATGCTTTCTCGCTACATTGGGGTGGTATGTTTTCATATATATTTACACCTTTCTGCCTCATAAGCCAATGTTTGCTTTAAATCAGGCAAGATGCTGCTTCAAGGGTATTGGTAGTACCAGATTGGCCTACACAGCCATGGTATCCGTTGATATTAGAATTAACAACACACATGTTGATGAAAGTCCCAAAAAAGAGTAATTTATTGCTGCACCCTGTACAGGGGAACAACATCCATTATATGATCGTTTGGATTTGTTGATTTGCAGGTTTTAAGAATGCCTTTTCTGGGACGAGGACTGTCTGAGCATAATGTGGACATGCTTACGGCAGCCTGGAGGAAGAGCACTCAAAAACAGTACCTTTCTTATATTAAGAAATGGGAAGAGTTCTGTGTACAAAAGAATGTGCAATAAAGTACTGCAGATATTTCAAATGTTTAGAATTTCTGTCAAAACTTTATTATGATGAAGGTCTGAGTTGTAGTGCAATTAATTCAGCCAGAAGTGCATTGTCCTCATATTTGGTTCTGGATTCAGAAAGAAACTCAATTGGGTCACACCCAATTGTTTCCAGACTAATGAAAGGAATCTTTAATTCCAAACCACTGAAACCTAGGTACGTGACAATCTGGGATGTAAGTGTGGTACTGAAACTACTTCGTGAATGGTCATCAAGTGTGTCTTTACCTTTGGTCAAGCTCAGTATGAAAGTATTCATGCTTATGGCATGAGTGACAGCACAACGAGTGCAAACACTTGGAAAATTACAAATAGACAGTATGGAAGTAACTGAAGACAAGGTTACATTCTATATCTATGACCTACTAAAGTAAATTAGGCCAGGTGTGACAGGATTTAACATTATGCTAGCAGCATATCCAAATGATCCATGTCTCTGTATTAAGACATAGTTATTACAATACATTGAGGTCACAAAGAATTTGAGAATACGGAAACTGGGTTGTTGATCACACACAAGAAACCACACAAGAGAGTTTCAATACAGACTATTTCCAGATGGATAAAAGAAGTCTTAACAGCTGCTGGTATTAACACTTATGATTTTACGTCTCACTCGACTAGGGCAGCAGAAACGTCGCCGGCCAGGGCAAAAGGCGTCCCCGTCGACCATATCCTCGCAGCCGCCGGGTGGTCCAATGAGTTGATGTTTCAACATTTTTACCATCGGCCTATTGTTAATGCGGGGTTGTTTGCAGAAACTATTTTAAGTTCTGTGTAAATTCCTCTGGTTTAAAGGGGATCTGATTCATTTCATTATTGAAATTAATTACTGCATTTGTGGTACAAATGTTATTATGAATGCATGATTGATTATTCTCGTTCCGAGTCAATCTATGCAGTGAGAAGCCGGGATTGATCCACGGCATGAAATCACAAAGCTTTAAAATCTTCACGTAGTCACTCACGTGACTCCGAAGTAAAATAGTAAGATTAAACGAGAACTTACCTAAGTTTGAAGTTTGATCTTTATTTTATGAGGAGTTACGTAGGTGATTACGTGCCCACCACGACCCTACCCTCTATCATAAAGGTCAGATGGAAGTTCTTGTATTACTCGTTTTATTATGAGACTATATTACTTCGGTTGTTGTTTTTTGTGATTTCACACCGCTGCTTTGAAGATTGACGCGCAGGCGCACTGGCGGGGTTCTTCACGTAATCACCTACGTAACTCCTCATAAAATAAAGATCAAACTTCAAACTTAGGTAAGTTCTCGTTTAATCTTACTAATAAAACTGTTAGCGACATCAGCCAAACCTTTGGCTTACCAAAATCAACTGTTTGGAACATCATTAAGAAGAAAGAGAGCACTTGTGAGCTTACTAATCGCAAAGGGACTGGCAGGCAAAGGAAGACCTCTACATCTGATGACAGAATTCTCTCCATAATAAAGAAAAATACCCAAATACCAGTCCGACAGATCAGAAACACAGTCAGGTGTGGATTTGTCAATGACCACTGTCCGCAGAAGACTTCATGAACAGAAATGCAGAGGCTACACTGCAAGATGCAAACCACTTGTTAGCTGCAAAAATAGGATGGCCAGGTTACAGTTTGCCAAGAAGTACTTAAAAGAGCAACCACAGTTCTGGAAAAAGGTCTTGTGGACAGATGAGACGAAGATTAACATATCAGAGTGATGGCAAAAGCAAAGTATGGAGGAGAGAAGGAACTGCCCAAGATCCAAAGCATACCACCTCATCTATGAAACACGGTGGTGGGGGCATTATGGCCTGGGCATGTATGGCTGCTGAAGGTACTGGCTCACTTATCTTCATTGATGATCCAACTGTTGATGGTAGTAGCATAATGAATTCTGAAGTGTATAGACACATCCTATCTGCTCAAGTTCAAACAAATCCCACAAAACTCATTGACCAGCGATTCATTCTACAGCAAGACAATGATCTCAAACATACTGCTGAAGCAACAAAGGAGTTTTTCAAAGCTAAAAAATTGTCAATTCTTGAATGGCCAAGTCAATCACCTGATCTAAACCCAATTGAGCATGCCTTTTATATGCTGAAGAGAAAACTGAAGGGGACTAGCCCCCAAAACAAGCATAAGCTAAAGATGGGTGTAATGCAGGCCTGGTAGAGCATCACCAGAGAAGACACCCAGCAACTGGTGATGTCCATGAATCGCAGACTTCAAGCAGTCATTGCATGCAAAGAATATGCAGCAAAGTACTAAACATGACTACTTTCATTTATATTACATTTCTGTGTCCCAAGCAATTGGTGCCCTGAAATGAGGGGACTATGTATAAACACTGCTGTAATTTCTACATGGTGAAACCAAAATGTATAAAAATGGCCTTCATTAAAATCTGACAAAGTGCACTTTAACCACATGTGATTTTTTTCTATTGCAAATCTCAAATTGTGGAGTACAGAAGCAAATAAATAAATGACGGGTCTTGGTCCCAAACATTATGGAGGACACTGTATATGAAGCTGGTCAAAAAATGTTATTTCAAACGATGAAAGAAATGAATACACAGAAATAAATGCACTGTTCAAATTAAACAATAAGTTAGTAAAGAAAGCAATTCTGAGATGCCAAGCACCAAGATAAAAAGCTAAAATTGGCACAAATACTTATACGCATAAAGGCTATTAATAGATCATAACTTCATCAAGACCTGCGCATTTATTTTTAAATGCAGTTTTTTCCTCTCCCCAAAGTTTCAAAAAGAAAAGGAAAGCATTAGTTACAGGTACGAGTTATTGCAGACTATCAACAATAAACTGCTCTCTCACAGGTACAAAATTAGCACATGCAGCCACTGGTATAGGCGAGTTCGGTATTACAACTGCGCATGCGTGAGTTTGCCCCGGTCATGGGTCATTCGGGATAAACATTCTCGCCAGCTGAGCTACTGTGTGTAAACATTACGATCGATAATTGTTTTGACCTGCGTTTCATATGTATTTTCCAGTTTTGCTTTTTCGAGATAAGAAAATACTGCTTTCAAAACTATTAACTAGGTTTATTTATGGTTCATTCATACAAAACTACGATGATTTTGGTGGTTTTATCGGCTTTTCCTTGTCGCTTGCTGGCCCGCTTCAGTGAGTGAGCGTGATCGTGACGATGAATAACAACCATTTTATTATTGTTTATGTAATGAAATGAAATGAAATGTATGATTTCTATAACTATCAATAGATAATATGAAAAGTATTTGTGGGGTTTTCACCTCTTACTGTACTAGTCCACGGCCACGGGCTGTATGCACGTTTGTTGACTTCTGAATGAGCTCTGCATGTCCATATGTTAGTAAAGTTGTGTAGTACAAAACTTAGTCACGAGTCTCTTGACTAATCAGTTGATTTGCTACAATTCGTTTTGGGCTAGTCAAGTCGTGGAAGCAAATTAGTTGAGCTAATCACACAAGACTTTTGATTAATACCTACTGGCCGGTGGCTGCTGCAGCAGAGTAAATATTTAATCATGAAGGCAAGCAATCAGTAGGAGCTCACAAAGGTGGAGAATGAGCTCAGCTCCCAAAGACTTAACCGCGACATAAACTTACTATTTTCTTCTGCTTTTCCACTCTCATGGGAGTCACTTAGACTAAACATAATAGTTATTCCAACATAAAGAGTATATTTCAGCATTGGCATGTTGGCACAGGCAAGATTTGCGTTGTGGGGAACCCACCTCAGTGGGCGCATCAAAATGTCCTGCATAGCTGCTGTTTTGCCCAAGTCACAGGTAGACACAAAATGCTGGAGTAACTCAGCGGGTGAGGCAGCTGAGTTACTCCAGCATTTTGTGTCTACCTTCGATTACCAGCATCTGCAGTTCTTTCTTAAACATTTTGCCCAAGTCACAGGTCTCCCCACTTTGCCTCGTTGACTTTGGACCTAGCGACCTGTGTGCGGAGATGGACAGGGTGCTGCATCCTTCCCTCGCCACAAAGAGAGCTGTTCACGTTTGCACATCGTTGGGGGGGGGGGGGGGGGGGGGTGGGGGTGGGTGGTGGTGTTCGCAGCCTCTCCAGTGGGGATAGTTGCTGCCTGACTTTGGCCGCGGTGGGGATAGTTGCTGCTGGAGCCAGGAAGTCAGGTGGTTACTCAATGACACTGCAGTGATTTGGCAGGTGATGCTGGACTCGACCTGATTCCCTTCACCTGGGCCATCGTCTTGAAACCAGACCAGACCGATAGGGACAACAACAGCAGCAGTTTCTGGCGAGTGAGTGCTCAGGTCCACTTCATTGCAGGGCATGCTAACCATATTGAATGTTCAGACTTTGCTACAATTAGCTTCGGGCTACTCAAGTCAGCGGAGAATGATGACCTGCCCTCACGCCTCCGCTGTCTAAAGGGGCCCTCTCTACAACCGTATCCTTTTTTTAATCTTTACTGAGAACTTAAATGTTACAATAAATGACTTTCACGGTCAACATTGCAATGTAATCTCCCATCTGAACCAAAAGTATATGATTTAATACAAAGGCTGGCTCCAAGTTTATGTTACTTTATTTGAACGATGAATTTAGACTTGCAGCTGTTACAAAATACACCACGAAAATAACTTTTCCTGGTCAAAACCCACCATTTTCCATTACCAAGTTTAAGCATACCGCAGCATTTTGACATCACAACCTCACAACTAAGTGTTCATAATTTACTTAAAGCTCCTGCTCTGTTGCACAAACTAATCAGGATTGTTTTAGGGCGCCCCACACTGCAATCCCCAAATTTAACAGTCCTTGATCCAAGAGCAGGTGTGAACAAGGGATAAGAACATAATATGGTTCAGTATGATACCCCTCATGGCCAAAGGCTTGCTGAATATATATTCCACTGTTCACCCTCAAGCACGAGCTATTCACACACTAAGCATCAGCTTGAGGTCAAATTATTTCAGCCGTCAGATACTGATAGTGAAACAATGATCATGAATGTGACACAAGCCTGTTATCAACATTGTGATCAAATTCAACTTGTAATTGGCTGATCGAGAAAGATCTTGCTGTCCCCTCAAATGCCAAGGACTCCAGCAGAATTATATTTGTGCCGGGAGGGCTTCCAAAGGCACAATGAAGAAACCCACTCATCACATCCCTTCAAAACCACTCTCAGCCAACAACATTTTGTCAAAGTTCCTTTTTTTTCAATGTCTTTTTCATTCTGTAGACATTAATAATTACAATTATATAACAAAACAAAAAGCTTTAAATGTAGGCCTCAGGTCCACACAATGATCAGCAGATCAAACTGGCACATTCAGCATTCCAAATATGCAAGTTCAGGACATGTGAATTTATCTACCCCAAAATACAGTAAACCCTTGACAATAACGGACCACTTTATAGCAGATATTCATTGTAGCGGACCGAGGCTCCCGTTGCATTGCACCTCCAGCAGTTACCCAATGCTTCCAGTTGCGGGAGTATAGAGCAGTGTGAAGGCGGAGCGAGAACCAGACCCGTCCCTGGCGAGGGTGGGCAGGGGGCCCTGTGGCTCTCCGGCCTGTGAATTCACGCTTGTGAGAGACAGCGGCCAGGGACTGGTAGGTGAGGTCGGGATTATGGGGAGATGGCGGCAGATGTGTGTATGGGAGGAACAGGTTTTGAGACTGGCGAGCGATAGGTGAAAACACAAGGGGATAGACTGAGCTAGGTTGTGGAAAGGTGGGGAAAGGTGCAGATAGAGGGTGGAAAATGTGGAACCGGGGGAGGGGATATGAAACATCGACTGCGGGAGAAGAAACTTGGCTGGATAGATATATGGAGGATGGATAGACGGAACCAGGTACAGGAGAGTAACAAACCTTGATAATTGGGATGACGGGGAGGGGGGGGGGGGGAAGAGAGCAGAAACAGAGGATGTTGTTTACCTTAATTTTCAATTTGGTCATACATTGATTTTTTTTTACTTCAGGTAACCCACACTGTCTGTTCTTTCCCAGCTTCTGCAGTTTCATCAAGATTCTCTCTCCTTTAGTTCATCTTTCCCATTTCCCCATTACCTAGATTTGTATCTTCCATCACCTGGTTCTATCTACTCATCACACGCACCTAAACACTTGGGTATTTTCTCTTTTTCCTATTCCCTGTCCGGTTCCTTCTGCCCATCATTCACTTCAACTTATCTTTTTCCAGGCTGTTTCCACCGTCACCTTCCCTCCAGTTGTTTCATCTGCCATTTTGTTTCCTATCTGTTTCCAGCTATCACACAGCCACTGACTCAAAACTCACCCTCGGGCCTCATCTGCCCATCATCCCCCCCACCTCAGGTGGTTCCACACATCACCTAATAGTCCCCAACTAACCTTCCTCTCACCTCTATACGAGCCACCTTCTCTCTTTATACTCGGTCCTGATACAATGCCTCGACCCAAAATGTCAACCAACCGTTTTGTCTTCACAGGCTGCAGTTCCTCCAGCACAGGCTGCAGTTCCTCCGGCAGATTTTCGTTAAATTTAAATTAGTTTAAAAATAAATACTTAATTTGCAGATGGTAAAGATAGGTCAAATGGATCAGCTACAAGCACTGGGTTATGGCAATCACGTACTCATCCACACCTCAAACTGGATTGCAGCTCCTTTCAAGCCAGACAGCTACAAAGCAAATCAATATGACAAATTCCCAGCCCATTGCTGATGCAGGCTCACCCAAGAATGATGGGGAGGTGTCATTTCACCATGGGGAGGCAGCAATCAGAGAAAATCACCTGAAGAACTTAGTTTCTTACCTATTAAATAAAAATCGGCAGTTCTAACAAAACACCCAAGTAATGCTGGTCGGTGTCAGTTCACCATTTAAGGTCGGGTCCATGACAGAGAGTGACTTTTACTGATATTTGCAGTCTCTTGCACAGGTCAGGCATTATGCCTGGTGTTTTTTTTAAAAATTCACAAATAATCTGATTAATTTTAAATCGTTTAACTGAATGTAATTGACGACCTCCAAAATGTGCACAAAGTTAAAATATAATATTTAATTCAGTCAAGAAACTGCAGAGGAAATTTAGAATTAACTCTATTACTGAGAAGTTATTGACACAAGATCAACAGATAAATTCACATGGGTAAAACACAATACATAAATTGCCAAGTTAAAGCTATTAATCTAACCAAAGCTACTTTTTATTCTAATGAGAACATTTTCTTTTTGTCCTAAAAATTGGTCAACTAAAACCAGGAAACATGGCACCAGCAAAAACAGCTCCTCAAGTGAAACTCCTATACTATAGCCCCACGGTATGTCTTAAGCTGGTACTGCATGTGGAAAGCTCAAACCAGTGACACTGCTAGAAATTCCACAACATAATGGCACATAGCTTTCTTTCTAGTTTGTAATATATATTTTAAATTGATGTAGTTTTATTAATTTCTAAATAATGGCAGGTCATCGGCGGCAACCTTGTTCTGCATAGGGGGCGGGACGCATGTCTGTGAGTGGATGGCGGGCCACATCTATCACATGTACACATGGATCCCGCCCCGGATGGCACGCATCAAATCACGTGTTCACAAAAGGTAGACAAAAATGATGGAGAAACTTCCATTTTCCAGCATCTGTAGTTCTTTCTTAAACGTGTTCACAGAAGGTGGGCGGCCGAGCCGGCGGCTTTGCGCAGTATGCGGTACAGCCAGAGCTCAACCGCGTTCGGGGCACCCGGCCTCTGCTCGGGGCACTGCTGCTCGGGGCGCTCGGCAGGCCGGATGATTACGGGGGGGAAAATCCGCCTGCGGGCCAGATGATTTTGGGTTACGGGCCGCATTTGGCCTGGGGGCCTTAGGCTGCTGACCCTGGTTTAGGCGAAAATCAAATAATTCTCTTCCAGGCAAAATACTTTGGGTCTTTGATTTGCTTGTCATGATAGTTAAATTTTTGTCTCAAAATCAGAACATTGGCAAGCCATAGAGTCATACAGCGTGGAAACAGGCCCTTCAGCCCAACTTGCCCACACCGTAAACATGACCCAGCTACACTATTGCCACCTGACTGTGTTTGGCCCATATCTCTCAAACCCGGTTTTATCCATGCACATGTCCAACTGCAGACTTCAGCATTTCAAATAATTTTTGAAAATAATAAGATTTTTTGTTCCATGTCATGAAAACAAATTATTCAAAAGCACTCTAATGCTTTTTGTAATTTCATACCTGTAATTTGTAGTTTTAGGCTACAACATATCGTTCAAAATAATTTCTATGATTTTTCATCCTTTGACGCATCTAGATTTCTCACAACCCCATCTCATCCCTTCTGATTTAGCATGGCATTGCTACTGTTTTATTATAAAATCTCTTATTCGACCACCAACAGTCTGTCTGTTTTTTCGTGTTTTTTTTATTTTTAGTGTGTTAAAAGTTTGTGTAAACGTTCTCTGGTTTGTTTTATGTGGGTGAGGGGGTCGTGGGAAACTTTTTTTCAGTTTCTTACCTTGCTGATGATGTGATTGTTTTCCGGGTCGCATCTCCGGTCGCTCAGCGGCATAACATCTTGGAGCTGGAGGCCTCCTTGGACTGACTTTGGGCCCCACCGCGGGGCGTGGACTTAACATCGGAGCAGATCCGTTGCCTGGGATCGCTCCAACCGCGGCCTGCGGACTTACCATCAAGAGCTCGCAGTCTCGGGAGAGGCCGAGTTGGAAAGCTCTAACGACGCAGAGGCTCGACCAGCCTCAACCTGATTGCCCGGCACGGGAAGCTGAAATCCCCCCGATGTAGGAGCTGATCGCCCCGATGCGGAGGGCCCAAACTCCACCGGCTAGGGGAGTCAAGATCGTCCCATCAACGAAGGGCTCGAGGTCCCCGACCGCGGGAGAGCATAGAAGAGAAGAGATTTGAACTTTTTTTCGCCTTCCATCACAGTGAGGAATCTGGAGGAGTCACTGAGGTGGATGTTTATGTTAAAATGTATTATGTGTATTCCGTTGCTTTTTATTTGTATGACTGACTTGGCAAATGAAATTCCTCGCATGTTACGAAACATACTTGGCTAATAAAGTATGATTGTGATTGTGATTATTGAGTTTTGGAGATGCAGATGCTGGTATCTGACCAAAAAACAAAGTAGCTTGGTTGTTTTTATCTATTCTTTTCATCTGATTACCTGCAGCCGAAATACTAAATACTTCCAGCATATAATTCAGAATGGATCTTCAAAAGGGACATTAACTCACACTCATCTTATCAAGATTAATGCCTACCAAACGTGTTAGAACAAAATAATACACAAACCACCTAATATATTCTAAACAAGATTTAGGTGCAGTGAAGAAAGGAAATGTCAAAAATTGACAAAAATCCATTTAAAGGAGCATAAAAAGTTCAGACACATCAGCATTTTCACATTATTCACTTCGTTAGATTGTCTAATATTCATGATACTGATCACTCCCACTCAAGGACTTATCCACAAATGATCAGATTGACAGAGTACATTTTACCCATGTGTTGGTGTATCATGCAATTCCCCTCTCCTAGACACCACTCAAAAGGCTGATTATCAAAATTGAGAGCCATGGAATTATAGTGTCTGCATTGAAAGAAAATGGGCTATGGACAGAATGAGACCCATAGCAAATAGTTGAATGCAGACTGGTAGTTGGTAGCAGATGTACAGTGCATTCAGAAAGTATTCAGAAAGAGTCGGTATGTCAAGGAGGACTCTCTCTAACTTCTACAGGTGCACAGTGGAGAGCATGCTGACCGGTTGCATCATGGCATGGATCGGCAACCTGAGCGCCCAGGAGCGGAAAAGACTACAAGAAGTAGTAAACACTGCCCAGTCCATCATCGGCTCTGACCTCCCTACCATCGAGGGGATCTATCGCAGTCGCTGCCTCAAAAAGGCTGGCAGCATCATCAAGGACTCACACCATCCTGGCCACACACTCATCTCCCCGCTACCTTCAGGTAGAAGGTACAGGAGCCTGATGACTGCAACGTCCAGGTTCAGAAACAGCTACTTCCCCACAGCCATCCGGCTATTGAACTCAACTCAAACAAAACTCTGATCATTAATAGCCCATTATCTGTTTATTTGCACTTTATCTGTTTTATTTATTCATGTGTGTATATATTTATACAATGGTATATGGACACACTGATCTGTACCGTATTCATGCCTCCTATAATTCTGTTGTGCTAAAGCAAAGCAAGAATTTCATTGTCCTATCTGGGACACATGACAATAAACTCTCTTGAATCTTGAAGTATTCAGACCCCTTCACTTTTTCCACATTTTGTTACATTACAGCCTTATTTTAAAATGGATTAAATTCTTTTTTTTTTTTAATCATCAATCTACACACAATACCCCAAAATGAAGAAGCAACATTTTTGCGAAGTAATTAAAAGGAAATAACTGAAATATCACATTTACATAAGTATTCAGACCCTTTGCTATGACACTCAAAATTGAGCTTAGGTTCATCCTGTTTCCATTGATCATCCTTGAGATGTTTCAACAACTTCATTGGAGTCCACCAGTGGTAAATTAAATTGATTGAACATGATTTGGAAAGGCACACAGCTGTCTATAGTTGACAGTGCATGTCAGAGCAAAAACCAAGCCATGAAGACGAAGGAATTGTCCGTAGACCTCTGAGACAGGATTCTGTCTCGAGACACAGATCTGGGGAAGGGTATAAAACAATTTCTGCAGCATTGCAGGTCCCGAAGAGCACAGTGACCTCTGTCGTCTTAAATGGAAGAACTTTGGAACCACCAAGACTCTTCATAGAGCTGGCCGACTGGCCAAACTGAGCAATTGGGGGAGAAGGGCCTTGGTCAGGGAGGTGACCAAGAACCCGATGGTCACTCTGACAGAGCTCCAGAGTTCCTCTGTGGAGATGGGAGAACCTTCCAGAAGGACAACTGTATCTGCAGCACTCCACCATTCAGGCCTTTATGGTAGAGTGGCCAGAAGGAAGCCACTCCCCAAAGGCACATGACTGCCCGCTTGGAGTTTGCCAAAAGGCACGAGAAACAAGATTCTCTAATCTGATGAAACCAAGATTGAGCTCTTTGGCCTGAATGCCAAGCGTCAAGTCTGGAGGAAACCAGGCATCGCTCATCACCTGGCCAATACCATACCTACGGTGAAGCATGGTGGTGGCAACATGATGCTGTGGGGATGTTTTTCAGCGGCAGGAACTGGGAGACTAGTCAGGATCGAGTGAAAGATGAACGGAACAAAGTAGAGATCCTTGATGAAAACCTGCTCCAGAGCATTCTGGACCTGACTTCCAACAGGACAACGGTCCTAAGCACACAGCCAAGACAACGCAGGAGTGGCTTCGTGACAAGTCTGTGAATGTCCTACCAGAACCCGGACTTGAACCTGATCGAACATCTCTGGAGGGACCTGAAAATAGCTGTGCATCGACGCTCCCCATCCAACCTGACAGAGCATGAGAGAATCTGCAGAGGACAATGGGAGAAATTACCCAAATACAAGTGTGCCAAGCTTGTAGCGTCATACCCAAGAAGACTTGAGGCTGTAATCGCTGCCAAAGGTGCCTCAAAGTACTGAGTAAAGGTTCTGAATACTAATGTAAATGTGATATTTCAGTTATTTCTTTTTAATTACTTTGCAAAAATTTCAAAACACCTGTTTTCATTTTTTTATTATGGGGTATTGTGTGTAGATTGATGATTAAAAAAATGAATTTAATCCATTTTAGAATAAGGCTGTAACGTAACAAAATGTGGAAAAAGTGAAGGGGTCTGAATACTTTCTGAAGGCACTGTATTCTGCAGGGTTCAGTGTATTTAATGCAATGTTTATCTATGATTTGGAGATGGGCGGCAGTGTCAAGACTCGCTATCTGCATATAATACCTAATATACATGGGATAATTAGGATCATAACAAATCCCATACAACTGACAAATAAAATTTAATACAACAAAGCTTTCGCAGAAAATTACAGACTAAAAGGAAAGTTCATAAATAGAACCATATACACAAATGCAGTGAAATTGTGATGTTGAACCTTCACACAACATTGGCAAGACCACAAACCAGAAAATTACTTCCAATTCTGGTCATACTTGTGGAAGTACGTGAACATCCTAGAAGATGCAGAAACAATTTACTCGAATGGCCCAAAAGATGACAACTGTCATCTTCACATTAGACTCGCGAAGATGAGGTTGAAAAGAAAAGATGTGATTCGACATAGAAACATAGAAAATAGGTGCAGGAGTAGGCCATTCGGCCCTTCGAGCCTGCACCGCCATTCAATATGATCATGGCTGATCATCCAACTCAGTATCCTGCACCTGCCTTCTCTCCATACCCCCTGATCCCTTTAGCCACAAGGGCCACATCTAACTCCCTCTTAAATATAGCCAATGAACTGGCTTCAACTACCTTCTGTGGCAGAGAGTTCCAGAGATTCACCACTCTCTGTGTGAAAAATGTTTTTCTCATCTCGGTCCTAAAGGATTTCCCCTTGATCCTTAAACTGTGACCCCTTGTTCTGGACTTCCCCAACATCAGGAACAATCTTCCTGCATCTAGCCTGTCCAACCCCTTAAGAATTTTGTAAGTTTCTATAAGATCCCCCCTCAATCTTCTAAATTCTAGCGAGTACAAGCCGAGTCTATCCAGTCTTTCTTCATATGAAAGTCCTGACATCCCAGGAATCAATCTATGGCAAGAATGTCTTTCCTCAGATTTGGAGACCAAAACTGTACGCAATACTCCAGGTGTGGTCTCACCAAGACCCTGTACAACTGCAGTAGAACCTCCCTGCTCCTATACTCAAATCCTTTTGCTATGAATGCTAACATACCATTCGCTTTCTTCACTGCCTACTGCACCTGCATGCCTACTTTCAATGACTGGTGTACCATGACACACAGGTCTCGTTGCATCTCCCCTTTTCCTAATCGGCCACCATTTAGATAATAAAAGATCAATATGCATTACAAAATAAAAAAAAGAGAATGTTTTTATTACAACATGGCTCAAGAACCAGCAAACAAGAGATAAAGGGAGATTTGCAGATTTTATTTTTGAAAAGAAAAGGGCACGGTGCTTTTTAACGGAAACTCTGCCCTTTGGGATAATAGAAATTAAGTCCGTTAAGGCTTCCAAAAAGTTGATCAGTTAATCAAATAATTTGCACGGATGTGGGTAAAGATCAAGACTGAATTATTCTATGGAGACAACATTGTTATGAAATGAACAATATACATTACATAAACTGAACCATATTTATTATTGTTAGATTTTATCAAACGAAAAAACGTATTTCCCTGTTAATACTTAACATTTAAAAGTTTACTCGACCTTAAACTGGTCTGTATAAAAATAAGAGCTATCCTGATTTTCATTGAAATACTAAAACTCATTCCCTGCAAGAGAATATTTCAGTTATTTTTCTAATTATGAATACAGAAAAATCAAACTAAGAATCACATCATAACAATTTGTTATCTCCAAGCAAAGATTGCATTTCCAATTGCAGAGAAAGCTGTGAGAAACTAACCATTAAAGTAACCAGCAGTAAAGAAGTTTGGCAATTCATGAGTATTGTTGCAGCAAACCTAAAATAAATCTTCAGCAACCCAGAAATTAACAATAAGAATTTTAATTCAATAGTCCAAGAATTGGGAAATGCGAGATATCTTAAAAACCTCAATTTGTGGCTGAATTGCCTCATGTGTGCAATCAATTTCTAGTAAAATTATTTGTGCTTGTGTCAAAGCTAATTTTACTGAGTTGATTAAGTTCTTCTCTGAAATACTGAAATAGGCTGCAGTCAATGAACGAATTAGTGTAGCACTCTGTGCTGTGTGTCATGTTTCTTAAGTGCTATTTCAAATAGTAACCTTCTGACCCAGAAGACAAATCCTGCCAACAGAGTCACAACTGACATTTTCAATCCCGGGGATTTACACACAAACTCTGATAATGACCCGATAAATTATAAACATATTGGATCCTTAGCTACAACAGAAGTATAAATGCAGAATAAGTGTTAAATTTCTCAGGCTAAGTTCCAACCAGTGATTTGTGGAGTCTAATTTGGGGTAACACACATTTAGAAAAGAATAAGGAGGGGGTGGAGAAATAAAGTGGAGCAGTGAGAGAGGGTCTCCCAGAACTCCCGAAGAAAGGAGGAAAACTACTTCAAAGTAGACATATCCTGAAGAGACCTCAGTGGAGCAGTCAAAACATAATAAAAAGGAACTGCAGATGCTGCTTTATACCAAAGATAGATATAAAATGCTGGAGTAACTCAGCTAGAACCTTTGGTTACTCTATGAGGGACAAATATAATTAAAGAGACGTTTTAACAGTGTGGCTTCAGGCAAGGGAAAAATTTGGTGTTTACTAAAAATCAGGCACAATGGCCAATGAAATATAAATCTTACTTTTTTTGCGCAATTGCCTAGGTTACCTTAGATCTCTCATGTGCATGTACACATGCTCCCCAGGACTTTTCCACTCCAATAATATTTTCATACATTTTTTTACTGAATTACAAAATAGCAGTTTTGAATAGCATAATCCCAACCAAGCACATCTCCAATCTCATGTAACTTGGAAGCAGCACTGCTCTTTGGAACTGGACCCTTGACATCCTGACCACAGACAACAATCAGATAGGTGACAAATTATCCTCCATGATAATTCTCAACATTGCAGCCTCGCAAGGATGCGTTCTCAGCCATCGCCTATGCTGCCGATAGACCCACGAATGTGCAGCCAAATACCAATTCAACTAAATCTACAGGTTTGCAGACGACATGACAGTGGGCTGGATATTGAACAATGACACAAAGGAGTGCAGAAAGGAGGTAGAGAACCTTGTAACTTGGTGCCAAGACAGCAACGTCCGACTCAAATTCAACAAGATAAAGGTACTAGTTGTTGACTTCAGGAACCAAAGCAATACACCCAGTCTACATTGATGGTGCCAAAGTAGAAATGGTTGAAAGCTTCAAGTTTCTTAGAATAAATATCACCAGCAATTTTCCTGGAACAGCCACATCAAAGCTATGGCCAAGAAAGCACACCAACACCTCTACATCCTTAAAAGGCTTAGGAAGTTCGGCATGTCCCCAACAACCTTCACCCACTCCTACAGATGCGCTGTAGAAAGCGTTTTATTGGGATGCATCACTGCCTGGTTTTGGAATTGCTCCATCCAAGACTGGAAGAAATCGTGGATGTAGCCCAGACCATCACACAAAACCAGCCTCCCTTCCATCTACACTTCACACTGCACTGGTAAGGCTGCCCAGCATAATCAAAGACCAGTCTCACCTCGGTCACTCACTCTTCCTATCGAGCAGGAGGTACAGATGTTTGAAAACGTACACGTCCAGATTTGGGAACAGTTTCTTTCCAACTGTTAGCAGGCAAATGAATGACCCTCTCATCAGCTCAAGTGTGGTTCTGACCTCCCATCCACCTCATTGGAGACCTTTGAGGTATCTTAAATAGCTTTTTCAGACTTCAAAGTAATGTCTTGCAATAAATGTTGTTCCCTTTATCCTTTATCTGTCCACTCCGGATGGCTTGATTGTATTCATGCACAGGATTTTCTTTGACGATCACACGCAAAACAAAAGTTCTTCACTGCACATCGGTATACGTGACAATAAGAAAGTAAACAAAATCAAACTATACTCAGCATCTGAGCCTCCATGGCATCTTGCACAATTCCAATTACTCTGTGCTTAGATGACATTTATCACCCGTCTCAAATGGCCATTGCCTTATTTTGAGTCTTTAACCCCTTATTCTATACGCCATTTCAACTCCACATCTATACTGTCATGCCTTCCCCAAAATATTGCATGATTCATAAGGTCATAAGTGATAGGAGCAGTTAGGCCAGTCGGCCCATCAAGCCTACTCCACCATTCCATCATGGCTGATTTATCTCTCCCTCCTAACCCCATTCTCCTGCCTTCTCCACATAACCCCTGACACAAATACTAATCAAGAATCTATATCCATTGATGACCTCCACATCCTTCTGTGGCAAAGAATTCCACAGATTCACCGCCCTCTGACTGAAGAAATTCCTCCTCATCTCCTTCCTAAAGGAACATCCTTTAATTCTGAGGCTATAACTTCAAGTCCAAGACTCTCCCACTACTGGAAACATCCTCTCCGCATCCACTCTATCCAAGCCTTTCACTATACGCATCCTTGTGAGGCACCAATGTTGAGAATGATCATGGAGAATAATTTCAATGAGATTATCTCTCATTCTCCCAAATTCCATAGTACTGACCAATTCCATTTAAACATTCCGCACACGAGAAACCCAGCATCCAGAAATCAACCCTGTGATCCTTTGCTACACCCCCTCTATCACATCCGCCTTTCTTTATGATGGAAACAAGAGCTTCACACCATATTCCAGTGCAATCTCATCAAATGAAGGCTATTTACCTGCCAAATTGACTTCAATATCTACATTTTTATTTTCAGCAATTTGTGTACAACGACACACAGGTTGCTCTAAACACCAACACATTTCATGCTTACACCTTCCAATGAAAACACAACCTTTTGATTATATCTACCAAAGATGATAATCTTATAACCTTGAGTAAGGGTGAACTCCCAATCTTTCACTATACCTCACTGTTGACCTTGCATTTTTTTAGTCTGCACTTTCTCTGTGATTGTTAAGTTATCACACTAACACTATAGTCTGCATTCTGGTATTTTTCTCTTTGCACCACCTGTTGTAGTTGTGCATAGTTTGTTTGTACTCGTGTATAGAATGATTTGACTGCAGTACATAAAGCTTTCACTGCATCTCAGTACATATAACAAGAGACTAATACCAATCTTGTGCTATGCAGTTGCCTGTCAATTCACCTACCAATACCCTGCTGAAGATTCAATTAATTCCCAAAATGTTATGTATTCACAGTAAACTTGGATGTATTAGACCTTGATCCACTTCGCCACATCTTTAACAGAGATTGTTAACAGCAGAGGCCCCAGCATTGATCCCTGCAGCACCCCACTTGTCAATACCTGCCACCCTGAAAATGACCTCCTTATTTCAATTTTATTTGGTGTCTATTAACCAATTTTGAATCCACATCTGTACCCATAATGTGTACTAACGAAGATGAAGGCCGAGGATCAACAAACCTGTCATCATTGACGGGACGGTGGTGGGGTCTCAATAACTTCAAATTACTAGGCATGCATATCTCTGAATATGTGTCCTGGACCCAGGACATTGATGCAGTCACAAAAGAAAGTCCTTCTATCCTTGGGCTTTCTTGGGATTGGGATTTTGGAAGATTGGGGAGATTTTGTATGTCGACGAATACTCACGAACTTCTGCAGGTGTACAGTAGAGAGCATAATAATTAGTTGCATCATGACCTGGTTTGGCACCTCGAACCCCCAGGAGCAAAGAAGACTTCAAAAAGTGGTGAACACTGCCCAGTCCATCAAGGGTACTGACTTTCCCACCATCGAAGGATCAACAGAAGTTGCTGCGTCTTCAGAGACCTATACCACCCTAGACATTCTCATTTCACTCCTACCATTGTGAAGGTACAAGAGCCTGAAAAGTGTAACGTCCAGGCTCAGCAGTAGCTGAACACACAGCCAATATTTCATTTTACTGTGTTACTGTGCCACACAGTTGTATTTGTGAACTCCTACCCCTAGAGAAACATTCGTGCTCACATTTTTTTGAAAGTGCAATTATGAAATGTCAAATTTACATGCATACACTTTACCATTATGTATATAAAATGCAAATATTATAATGGCAATGTCCATGTAAAAAAATAAGAGCAATAAAATAGAAATTCATACAGGGCCTCGCAGCATCTATAGAAAGAGCAACGGAATGAATGTTTCAGGTTAAATATCCTTTGAGAATTGAATGTTCCCAATGATTTGATTTTAATTCAGATTTCCAGTACTGACTTTTCTTTTCATTCATGACAGTTTAATATTGTTGGTGAGTCCTGGGACAATCAGCATCCATCTCTGCTTTGTTTTTACTCCAACTGGTAGGAATATATTAAGTTTGGACTCTTGCCCACCCATATCCGAGACACAAATTTCTTAACCGACTTTTCAACTTCTTAATATAGACAGAGCCCCTATTTCACTAAACTTTAACTAATCCAATGCAGCATCTTAATTCTATTTTTACTCTGAAAGCTCATAATAATGCGATAACTTGATCACAACTCACTTTGGCGGAACTAAAATCAGAATGATCTTTTCTTATATAAAGAGAAATATACTTTCTTACTGAAGAGATATTGGAACATATTATTCCACCACCAAGCTCATGCTTTGTTACAATGTCTTAACTATCAGATGCTATGAAACACTTGTCCCATGAGTAAAACTAAATCGTCGCATCCACTGCGATCTGCATTCTCCATTTCTTCCTTTCTTGCAGACTGTCTCCACAATCTACTGCATATCTTATCTTACAAAGGCCTTCCTACTAACAATCTACATTAAATGATCTATCCTATATTACACCATCTTTGCTGACCTGCACTGACTCCCAGTATCTTATTTCAGTCCTGCAATTTGTTCACAGAACCATGTTCCACAGACAGTGACCTTTTGCACATCCACCTGGCCTTCACCCAACCACAGCAAGATATGCCTATACTAAATTGGCCCTAACTAAAATAGAGCCATGGCTCTGGTGAAATCATATCCTTTCTGTGATAATAGGACTCGAGGGGGGAATATATTAAACCTAAAAGTGTGCAGCTAGGGCTGAAGCATTTTAGTTAGGAAGAAAGGTTTCCATGTGTTATTGTTTCATTTGTAACAGAATAAGAGAGATTTTATTGAGTTGTGTAAAATAATGTGGAGGAAATTTCCATATGCTAGAAGGTGAATGATAATAAATAAATAATAATAACAACAATATGGCAAAGATTTAATCTATATGGTAGAAGGATCTGAGGGATTTATTCCCCGATCCAGAGAATGGTGAAGATCTGGAACTGTCTAAACGTTTTGTCTGGAATGAATCATAGAAACAATTTTTTTTAAATGAATAAGCATCATCGACAAGACTGCAAGCCAAGAAGTGGAAACAGGAACAATGTGCCTTGAAGACAATGACCAAGGAGTCATGGCCCTGTCCCACGGTACGACTTCATTCCAAGAGCTCTCCCGAGTTTAAAAAAAAATCAAACTCGTGGTAAGCACGGAGAATGAACGTATCGGGTACGTCGGAGCTCGGGGACGTCTCTTAGCGGCTCGTAACGCTAATGGCAGGTAAGCTCGGGAAGAGTCGTGAAGATTTTACAACATGTTGAAAAATGTCCACGAGAGCCCAGAGTACCGACGAGCGGCCATTACCGTAAATCTCTGAGTTAGAATCAGGGCAAACTCGGGAGAGCTCTTGGAATTAACTCGTACCGTGGGACAGGGCCATCATAATCAACAACTTTTTGATAGGTGAATTAATAGATTATGTTAAAGGCTATTCAAAGAATTAAAGATGAGTCAATATTCCAGTACTGCATGGAGATCTAAAAAAGTATTAACAGAAGACATTCAGACATCAGATACAAAAGCAACTTCATCCTCATCCGTGACCACCAAACAATTCACATGAACAAACCCAATTGTCCCCATCTTACCCCTTGGAGAGATGGAACCTTCATGACTTCAAGATTAGGGTTTCATGGTGAATGATTCTCATGGCAATCATTCTCCTTACAATTGTGCTAAATCATGCAAGTAGTAAAAGATAACAATATATTTGGTTTATTGGTCCATCTTGAAAGAGAAGTCTGTGTTCAATCAGTGATTAGCAACAGGTTTTCTTCTCTCCCAAATTTTCATTGCTTAATATTCTAAAATCAATCTTAATAAGGAAATCATCTTAAATCCATTTCATCGTTGCACATTAGAGATGTAATGCTGAGGCTCTAAGGCGCAGGTCAGGGCGCATTTGGAGCACTGGGAGCAAATTTGGGCCCCCTATCTGATGAAGGGTGTGCTGGCTCTAGAGAAGGATTCCAGGAATGAGTGGGTTAGCATATGATAAGCATTTGCCAGCACTGGGCCTCCACTCCCTGGAGTTTAGACGGTTGAGGGGGGACTTCATTGAAACTTACAGAATAATGAAAGGCATAGAGTGGATGTGGAAAAGATGTTTCCACTGGTGGGAGAGACTAGCACCAGAGGACATAGCATCAGAATTAATAGGCACTCTTTGAGAAAGGAGGTGAGGAGGAACTTATTTAGTCAGAGGTTAGTTAATCTGTGGAACTCATTGCCAGAGGGCTACAGTGCATTCAGAAAGTATTTAGACCCCTTCACTTTTTCCACATTTTGTTACATTATAGCCTTATTGTAAAATTGATTAAATTCATTTTTTTTAATCATCAATCTACACACAATACCCCAGAATGAAGAAGCGAAAACAGGTGTTTAGAAATTTTTGCATTAAAAAGAAATAACTGAAATATCACATTTACATAAGTATTCAGACCTTTCTATGACACTCAAAATTGAGCTTAGGTTCATCCTGTTTCCATTGATTATCCTTGAGATTTTTCTACAACTTGATGAGAGTCCACCAGTGGTAAATTAAATTGATTGGATATGATTTGGAAAGGCATACACCTGCCTATATAAGGTCCCACTATATAAGTTGACATTGCATGTCAGAGCAAAAACCAAGCCATGAAGACAAAGGAATTGTCCATTGACCTCCGAGATAGGATTGTGTCGAGACACAGATCTGGGGAAGGGTATAAAACTATTTTGCAGCATTGCAGGTCCCGAAGAGCACAGTGGCCTCTGTCATTCTTAAATGGAAGAACTTTGGAACCACCAGGATTCTTCATAGAGCTGGCCGCCCAACCAAACTGAGTAATCAGCGGAGAAGGGCGGTGACCAAGAACCCAATGGTCACACTGACAGAGCTCCAGAGTTCCTCTGTGGAGATGGGAGAACCTTCCAGAAGGACAACTATATCCGTAGCACTCCACTAATCAGGCCTTTATGGTAGCGTGGCGAGACGGAAGCCACTCCTCAGTAAAAGGCACATGACAGCCTGCTTGGAGTTTGCCAAAAGACATGAGAAACAAGATTCTCTGGTCTGATGAAATCAAGATTGAACTCTTTGGCCTGAATGCCAAGTGTCACGTCTGGAGAAAACCAGGCACCACTCATCACCTGGCCAATACCATACCTAAGGTAAGGCATGGTGGTGGCAACATCATGCTGTGGGGATGTTTTTCAGCGGCAGGAACTGGGAGACTAGTCAGGATTGAGGAAAAAATGAATGGAGCAAAGTACAGAGAGATCCTTGATGAAAACCTGCTCCAGGGCGTTCTGGACCTCAGACTGGGGCAGAGGTTCACATTCCAACCGGACAACGACCCTAAGCACACAGCCAAGACACCGCAGGAGTGGCTTCATGACAAGTCTGGGAATGTCCTTGAGTGGCCCAGCCAGAGCCTGGACTTGCACCCGATCGAACATCTCTGGAGGGACCTGAAAATAGCTGTGCATCGACGTTCCCCATCCAACCTGACAGAGCTAGAGAGGATCTGCAGAGAAGAATGGGAGAAATTACCCAAATACAGGTGTGCCAAGCTTGTAGCGTCATACCCAAGAAGACTTGAGGCTGTAATCACTGCCAAAGGTGCCTCAACAAAGTACTGAGTAAAGAGTCTGTATACTTCTGTAAATGTGATATTTCAGTTATTTCTTTTTAATTACTTTGCAAAAAATTCTAAACGTTTTCGCTTTTTTTATTATGGGGTATTGTGTGTAGATTGATGATAAAAAAAAAAGAAGAATTAATCCATTTTAGAATAAGGCTGTAACTTAACAAAATGTGGAAAAAGTGAAGGGGTCTGAATATATTCCGAATGCACTGCATGGAGGACAAGTCGGTGAATATTTTTAGACAAATTCTTGAAGAACGGGTGTCAAGGGTATGAGGAGCTGGCAGGAAAATGGGATTAGGAGGCAGAGAACTGGATTGGACTTGATGAGTCAAATGGCCTAATTCTACTCCTATAACTTGTGAACCTGACACACCTTTCACCACTTCAACAGTTTCTAGTTATCTGCCATTTTATTTCACTCTGCTCTCAGTTTGTGGACCCATGTATTGTTACAGGACCAAATGCAAGCTTCAGAAAGAACATCTCATTTCCATCTGGACCCACTGCCACCTTCCAGACTTCATATCAAATTCTCTAACTTTAGATAACATGTGCCGTCTTCTTGCCTGTACAATGCATTTCTGATCGCCATTCTTTTTTATTTTTCCTCTCAGTGTATAATATGACCTACTGAGCACGTTAAGTTTCTCTTGCTACCTATATTGCTAGACCTGCGGAGATTTTCCTGCAATTTATATCGTGTTGACTAGGTTTTGCTAAACCTACATGTATGAGACTGATATGTCAGGCAAGACCCTCCATTGTACCATGAACAACTCATTACATAGATCAAAAATCTTAATATGCAGATTACAATTCCGGTTTTCCTTTTGTTCTGCACATCCCTCCCCATACTCCGTCTGCTTGAAAACAAATTTGGTCTCTCTTTCACTGTTCTGATCTAGGGGTAAGAGGCCTAAAACAGTAGATACAGGAACTGCAGATGCAGGGCAACAAAAAGAGACAAAGCGTTTGAAGTAACTGAGCAGGTCAGGCAAAATCATTGGAGAACATGGTTGGGTGAGGAGGGTGGGGGGGATTTGTTAGGTAGTAAGTGCCTACTTATGCCAGGACAAATGCCAGGCAACAGGCAAAGGTTGTAAGTGCACATTGTGAAGTTAGAGGAAGGAATATAGGTGGATTAAGAAGAAGAGAAAGGGGAGAAATGGTTGCAGGTACAGGTGGGGCATGAGGGAAAGAGGGGATGGAAATAGGGGGGTTGTTTGTAGATTAGTTTCCTGACATTAGAGAATTCAATGTTCACACTGTTAGGGAGTGAGCTACCCACGCAGAATAAGCAAGTTCGGTATTCCGAAAAACGCAAAGAAGCATGGGATTTGTCAAAGGTCACTCGCGATAAACACCCCCGACAACCATGCCGCCGCTTGCACACAGACCCGCGCCCCATCATCAGCCAGGATCGAACCCAGGCCTCTGTCCCAGGCCAACAGCCAGCGCGGAGAAGAGCCAACACCAGCTCAACTCTGCCTGTCCCGCCAGGTTGACCGACAGCCCGGGACTGATGGGACACCTGCCCAGAGCAGTGGAGCTAGCGCTTCTTCTCCATGCAGGCTGCAAGCCTGGGCCCGCCAGTCCAGGGCCGCTGGTCAATCCGGCGGGACAGGCAGAGCCGAGCCGGAGCCAGCGCCTGCCCTCAGCGCAGGCTGCAAGCCCGGGCCACCACCACAACGGACCGGCGTCCTGCCAGCCCAGGGCCACATTCCCGCTCCCCCACCCCCCGGGACAAGGACGGGGCACCCAGGATGGGACAGGGATGACTCAGCAGCAACTCAACAGCGCCAGAGACCCGGGCGCGATCCCGACCACGGACGAAACGCAAGTCTGCACCCACACAGCAGCACAACCGCCGAGAATGTTTATTGTGAGTGACCCATGACCTGGGCATGCGCAGTCAGAATACCAAACTCGCTTATAGGAGGTGCTGTTCCTCCAGTTAGCGTGTGGCCTCACTCTGGCAATGAAGAAGGCCCCGAACAGAAAGGTCAGTTTGGGATTGAGAAGTGGAATTAAAAATAGTTAACAACCGGAGGATCTAGCAGATCTTGGTGGACATGACACACTGCTTACACTAACCTAAAAACAACCCCCCCCCCTTCTCTCCACCACCAACCCCCTCTTTCCCTGTGCCCCACGTGGACGCACCCATTTCTGCCCTTCTCCCTCCCCTTCCACCTATTTTCCTTTGCCTTCACGATTCGCTCTTCTTCTATCCTTATCTCTCACCTTTTGTGTTGTTATCTCTGGCATTTGTACAACAATCTGCCCATCAACTCCCCCTTCATCTGTATCATCTATCATTCACCAGTCTTTGTCCCGCCCCTCTTCCAGCTTTCTTCACCCTTACCCACCCCCCCCCCCAACCCAGTCACAATCAGTATGAAGGTGGTTCCCAACCCAAAATGACACCTACCCATGCTCTCCAGAGATGCTGCCTGACCTGCTAAGTTACTCCAGCACTTTGAGTCTTTGAAACAAAGACTGTTTCCACTCTTGCTGCCTGATAGGCCGTTTTCCCCTATATTTTGTTTCCAACATTTTTCTTGCCAATTCTCATAAATTGATCACTTTATAAATATTGTGGGGGCAAGACTAGTTAGTATATAACTAATTTCTGAAACAGCAAACTATCTAACCAAATTACCAACTCAGATCTCCAGTATTTAATAAACGGCAATCTCCAAAAAAGCTTAGTAAGAATGTGATGCATAGTTAAGGCATGATAACCCCATATAGAAGTATTTAACGCTTGGCACTTGAATCTAACTCCACTGTTACATTAGTTCTTAGTGGAGACTACCATTGCAACAAACACACCTTGACAAAGGCACCATTTCACCTGTACTGTTAAATTAAATAACAAAAAGGATATGAACCCAAAGATGATATAACTGACTATGTGCGGAAGTACCTGCATATAACTATATGGGAATGCTTAACATCTTTTGAATGAGCAAAGCATTCCTTGTTGTAAATCATACAATATGTTTCTAACAACAGGCATTTATCAGTGTATCTTCAAGTTAGCGTTGGAGTAAACCACCTCACCAGTATGTCATATTGTGTCCTTGATCTTTGGGTACTGAAGAGACATTGGATAAGTTCAATGCTGTAATTTGCAGAAGTGTCCTAATATACATCTATTTTATCATTTATCTATTTATCAAATTCAGGGGACATATGTCACATTCCCCCCGGACTCGATAAACAACATTACAATATAAAGCATGCATACACAATTAATGAAATGCTCTGGTGGGATATGTTTTTATTTATCCCACATTTTATGTGGTAAAATCAATAAACTTGGTAGAATTACAACACTCAACATTACCTGTGCTAGGTGAATAATTACCTGTATTCTGTATCCTCCATGTTTTGGTGAACTGAGTGTCGGGTGGTACAGACTCCCCTTCTCCTATTGTAACATCTTCTACAAATGACATAGAAGGTGCATTTATATTTGGGCTCTCAAAGTCATAGTAAGCACCAATGGCGGCCTGCAAATTCCTGAAAGACAAAACGGAATTCAATTATCTGATAAAAAAAATGTAGGCAATTTGTCGAGGACAGGCTTATAAACTCACAGAAAAATAACTTAAAATGCCATCACGAGAATGGAAAGTAGAATAGGAATTACACAGTAAAAGAGATGAAAATGGTAGATCAAAAGTCGAAGAAAAGAAGAATAGCATGCAAAACGTCTGCAGTGCCCTGCATAATGTTTGGGACAAAAAACCATAATTTATTTATTTGCCTCTGTACTTCACAATTTGAGATTTGTAAAAGAACAAAAATCACATGTGGTTAAAGTGCACATTGTCAGATTTTAATAAAGGCCATTTTTGTACATTTTGGTTTCACCATGTAGAAATTACAGCCGCGTTTATGCATAGTCCCCCCATTTCAGGGCACCATAATGTTTGGGACACATGGCTTCATAGGTGTTTGTAATTGCTCAGGTGTGTTTTTAGTTGACTCCTAAATGCAGGTATCAGAGAGCTCTCAGCACCTAGTCTTTCCTCCAGTCTTTCCATCACTTTTGGAAACTTTTATTGCTGTTTATCAACATGGACCAAAGTTGTGCCAATGAAAGTCAAAGAAGCCATTATGAGACTGAGAAACAAGAATAAAACTGTTAGAGATACCAGCCAAACCTTTAGGGCCTGTCCCACTTAGGCTATTTTCTAGGCGTCTACAGGCAACTAGGCTGCCACATGGTCGCCAGGGTGTCGCCTGTATGGTCGTGAGTAGTATCCTCAGTCGCCCACAGAGTCGTAGCGTCTTTCTGGTCGCCGCTGGATTTTCAACATGTTGAAACATTTTCGGAGACAGTCGGCGACAGTGGCTTTGACGCCAATGAGCTCGACTTCTCCTGACGTAGGTGCTGTCGTAGTTATCGCCATGTTAACGTAGGTTGTCGCCAGGATGACATAGGTTGTCGCCAGGATGACATAGGTTGTCGCCAGGATGACATAGGTTGTCGTGGGTTGTTTTTTTGTTTGTTAAAGTGATGATTCTATGTCAAATTTTATGTCGAAGTGGGGTCCAGTCGATCGTTTTTTCGGCAACCTGCTATGACTATGACAGTCGCCTAAAAATAGCCAAAGTGCGACAGGCCCTTTTGGCTTACCAAAATCAACTGTTTGGAACATAATTAAGAAGAAATAGAGCACTGGGCAGCTTACTAATCGCAAAGGGACTGGCAGGCCAAGGAAGACTTCCACAGCTGATGACAGAAGAATTCTCTCTATAATAAAGAAAAATCCCCAAACACCTGACCAACAGATCAGAAACACTCCTGAACAGTCAGGTGTGGATTTGTCAATGACCACTGTCCGCAGAAGACTTCATGAACAGAAATACAGAGGCTACACTGCAAGATGCAAACCACTGGTTAGCCGCAAAAATAGGATGGCCAGGTTATAGTTTGCCAAGAAGTACTTAATAGAGCAACCACAGTTCTGGAAAAGGGTCTTGTGGACAGATTAGACGAAGATTAACATATCAGAGTAATGGCAAGAGCAAAGTATGGAGGAGAGGAACTGCCCAAGATCCAAAACATAGCACCTCATCTGTGAAACACGGTGTTGGGGGTGTAATGGCCTGGGCATGTATGGCTGCTGAATGTACATCTCTTATCTTCATTGATGGTACAACTTCTGATGGTAGTAGCATAATGAATTCTGAAGTGTATGGACACATCCTATCTGCTCAATAACAAATGCAATACAGGACTGGTAGAGCATCACCAGAGATGAGATTAAGTTGTGGTCGATACCTGCGTGATGAGATTAAGTTGTGGTCGATACGTCCTTGTTTACTCCATTATATAAAGGAATGAGTGGGGTGCTGCTGCGGCAGAGAGACTCGTTCAGACTCCTGTACTCTGTGCGATCCTCTCTCATGTATTAAACATTCAGTTGGATCTAAATTGCTGTGACTGTCGTTTGTTGGGAAAATATTTCTAACACTCACTTATCGTCATTGATGATACAACTACTAATGGTAGTAGCATAATGAATTTTGAAGTGTATAGACACCCTATCTGCTCAAGTTCAAACAAATGCCTCAAAATTCATTGGCCGGCGGTTCATTCTACAGCAAGACAATGATCCCAAACCTACTGCTGAAGCATCAAAGGAGTTTTTCAAAGCTAAAATATGGTCAATTCTTCAGTGGCCGTCAATCACACGATCTGAACCCAATTGAGCATGCCTTTTATATGCTGAAGAGTAAACTGAAGGGGACTAGCCCCCAAAACAAGCATAAGCTAAAGATGGCTGCAATACAGGCCAGGCAGAGCATCACCAGAGAAGGCACCCAGCAACTGGTGATGTCCATGAATCACAGACTTCAAGCAGTCATTGCATGCAAAGGATATGCAACAAAATACTGAACATGACTATTTTCATTTACATGACATTGCTGTGTCTCAAACATTATGGTGCCCTGAAATGGGGGGACTATGTATAAACACAGCTGTAATTTCTACATGGTGAAACCAAAATGTATAAAAATGGCCTTTATTAAAATCTGACAATGTGCACTTTAACCGCATGTGATTTTTTATTTACAGATCTCAAATCATGGAGAACAGAGGCAACTAAATGAATGATGGGTCTTAGTCCCAAACATTCTGGAGGACACTGTACATATTCAAGCTGCCGAGTTGTTCTGCTGCTCGTTGGACCCAGCGGACCGTGGCCTGGAGGTCGTCGAGCTGCCCCCTACTCATCCCCCGAAGACCGGGAGGAGAAGCTGTTAATGACATCAGGCACAACAGGCAAGGAGCAAGGAGGTAGGAAAGGAGGGGGATCCGGGGTCTGGCCGGTCGCAACCTCGTGGTCGGCCTCTGGAGGCACCCCCCGTGGAATAAAGATGGACATGCAAGGAGAGGGACGTTGCATCCAAGAAAGGCGATGACTGGAGGCGTGCAACATCCTGGGACTTGCCTGGATCGGGCACCGCTCATAACATCTAGAGCGTGGACTTTGAAAATGGCGCCAGAAGATGAAACCTCCTGCATGTGGGCTCAGTAGACTAAAGAATGGTCTCGACCCGAAACGTCACCCATACCTTCCATCCAGAGATGCTGCCTGTCCCATTGAGTTACTCCAGCATTGTGTGTCTATCTTAGGAGCAGTAGACTATTTCTATACATTTGCTAAATGGGGATCAGGGGTATGGCAATACTCTACTGGACTATTTGCAAGAAAAATAATTTTACTGTGTGTTAGCACTTTGCACCTGACAACATTGGTGCAAATGTGCTTTCATGGTTGTGGCTTTGAGGTGTAATGTTCAGTTACAGTTTTTTACAACACCAAAAGCATTGGATGAATGGCTCAGCACGAGGAGATATCTTCCTCGTTTACACAAAATGCTGGAGTAACTCATTGGGTGAGGCAGCATTTCTGGAGAGATGGAATGGGCGACGTTTCGGGTCGAGACCCTTCTTTAGTCTACTGAGACCCTTCTTCAGACTCATGTCACGGGAGGGGGCGAGACAAAGATAAAATGTAGTCGGAGACAGTAAGACTAATGGGAGAATTGGGAAGGGGAAGGGGATGGAGAGAGAAAGCATGGGCTATCTGAAATTAGAGAACTCAATGTTCATACCACTGGGGTGTAAACTACCCAAGCAAAATATGAGGTGCTGTTCCTCCAATTTGCGTTGGGCCTCACTCTGACAATTGAGGAGGCCCAGGACAGGTCAGATTGGGAATGGGAGAGGGGGTTGAAGTGCTGAGCCACCGGGAAATCAGGTAGGTTAAGAAACAATCGCCGAGCCTGCGCTTAGTCTTGCCAATGTAGAGAAGTTGACACCTGGAACAGCAGATACAGTAGATGAGGTGCAAGTGAACCTCTGCCTCACCTGGAAAGACTGTTTGGGGCCTTGGATAGAGTCAAGGGGGGAGGTAAAGGGACAGGTGTTGCATCTCCTGCAGTTGCAGGGGAAAGTACCTGGGGAGGGGGTGTTTTGGGTGGGATGGGACGAGTTGACCAGGGAGTTTCAGAGGGAACGGTCTCTGTGGAAAGCAGAAAGGGGTGGAGATGGGAAGATGAGGTCAGTATTGGGATCCAGTTGGAGGTGGCGAAAATGTTGGAGGATTTTATGCTGTATGTGACGGCTGATGGTGTGGAAGGCGAGGACAAGGGGGGCTCTGTCCTTGTTACGAATGGGGGGAGGTGGAGTAAGATGTCGAGAAGACCTTAGCAAGGGGCCTCATCTATAATGGAAGAGAGGAACCCGTTTCCTAAAGAATGAGGACTTCTCCAGGATGATATGGAACACCTCATCCTGGGCGCAGATGCTGCGTATACAGAGGAATTGGGAGTAGGGGATAGAGTCTTTACAGGAAACAGGGTGGGAAGAAGTGTAGTCAAGACAGCTATGGGAGTCAGTAGAATTGTAGTAGATGTCGGTCAATAGTCTGTTTCCTATGATGAAGAAGGTGAGATGTCGGAGATGGTCCAAGTGAATTTGAGTGCATGATGGAAATTGGACGTGAAGTTGATGAAGTCAGTGAGTTCTGCATGGGTGCAGGAGGTATCACCAATGCAGTCGTCCATGCAGCAGAGGTAGAGTTCGGGCATAGGGCCAGTGTACGTCTGGAACAAGGATTGTTCGACGTACCCTACAAAGAGGCAGGCATAGCTGGGGCCCATGCAAGTGCCCATAGCTACGCCTTGGATTTGGAGGAAGTGGGAGGAGAAGTTGTTGAGGATAAGGACCAGCTCTGCTAGGCGGAGGAGAGTATTGGTAGACGGAAATTGGCTGGTTCTGCAGTCGAGGAAGAAACGGAGGGCTTTAAGACCCTCCTGGTGGGCGATGGAGGTGTAGAGTGACTGGGCATCCATAGTGAAGATGTGGGAGTGGGGGCCTGGAAAACAGAAGTCACTGAGGAGACGAAGAGCATGTGAGGTGTCTTGGACATAGGTAGGGAGGGATTGAACCAGGGGGGGATAGGATGGAGTCGAGGTATGTGGAAATTAATTCCGTGGGACATGAACAAGCAGAAACAATGGATCTGCCAGGACAGTTCTGTTTGTGGATTTTGGGGAGAAGATAAAATCAGGCTGTGCGGGGCTGTGGAACGATAAGGTTGGAGGCTTTAGAGGGCTGAGAGCCAGAAGTGATGAAATCAGTAATAGTCCTTGAGATTAAGGCCTGGTGCTCGTCTGTGGGGTCATGGTCCAAGAATAATTAGGAGGAGGTGTCTGAGATTTGTCGCCTGGCCTCAGTCGGGATTACTGCTGAGTGAACGGAGGGCTGTATCTTCAGGAGGGGAGAGGTTAGAGCGAGCAAGGGCAGTGGAAAATTTTGAGGCAGTTGATGTCCCGCCGGCAGCTGGAAATGAAAAGGTCTAAAGGTAGAGGGCCATTCGGGGGAGCCCAAGAGGAGGGGGTCCATTGGAGATGGGGGAAGGGGTCATCACTGGGTGGTGAAGACACCTTCCCATAGAAAAAGGCCCCGAGGAGGACGCGATAGAAGAAGAGCTCTACATCGTGGCAGACCTGGAACACGTTGAGGTGGGAGCAGAGGGGCCAAAGGTGAGGCCTCTGCTGAGGACAGACCGTTCCGTATCAGAAAGGGGGAGGTCAGGGGGCGATGGTGAACACACGGCAAGGTTGGGGTCCGATAAGGGTAGGTGAGTAGATGGAGGCCGAGGCAATGTCTGGTGGGGGGGGGGGGGAAGGGACGGTGGGTGTTCAAAGAGGAGGGGGGCATGGGGATTATTGTATGGGTGGGGGGGAGCTGGGGTCACCTGGCTAAAATGGGAAGGGGAAGACCCAGTTGAACCCCCACTGAGGTTCCTTGTAGTAGTGGGGGAGGAGTAGGACCCAGCACAGTCAGGCCCCGCGGTGTGGGAGTCTGCATCGTGGAGACTGTGGGCCCAGTGTTGAGCCTGGGACTCGAGTAAGGCGACGGCTGTGGCCCGCTGGTGGGCGGTGGAGTGGCGATGGTCTGCAGAGTCGCTGGCGGAGGCCCGCGGGGAGTGGTCCGGGTCAGCGGACGAAGCGTCGGTAGTCCCGGTCAGCGGATGGCCGGGGAGGCTGAGAGGGTCGGCGGCAGCGGCGGTTGTGGCCCTAGGGAAACGGTGAAGGTTGGCGGCAGCAACCCTGGAGAGGCTGTGAAGGGTGATGACGGCGGCATCTTCGGTGATCCGGGTCTGGGGTGGGCTGAGAAGGCGGTGAGTGTTGGTGCTGCTCCTCGAGGTAGCAATGGCGTCGCGGGTCTCGGCCTCGTGGTGTTCGGGCAGGCAGCGCGGGCCAGCGGTGGAGCCCTGGGTCTGCAGGCGGTCGAGTCGAGGAGTGTCGGTGGAAGGACCGGTCTGGAGGCGGGCAAGTTTGCGATCCTTTGTGGTGTCCAGGTAGGAAAGGAAGTACTTGTTGAGGGCGTGGATCTGGCGTTGGATAAAGTGCGGTTGAGGTCCATTGCAGGCTTGAGTGAGTGAGGCCCGGAGCTGTGGGAGAGTCAGAGCGAGGGCCATCGCAGCCAAATGTAGAACGCAGGGCACGGAATGTGAACTGTTGTGAAAAATGGCAGATCTACTGTCGAAACCTATCGGTTGGGTTCAAACTGGGATGTCTGGAACCGGAGGTGGAATCCACGAGGTAAAAGATGGAGGCGCAGGCAAGACCCGAGAAAACAAACGTGGCTGTGTTAACGCGTCTGGGTTTAGACGTGATCGTAGTCGGAGGGAAGGAGGAATCAGAGGGGGAGCAGTGAGAGAGATTGTTGCTAAACTCTCGTTGGAGAGAGGAGGATAACATCTTCAAAGTAGACATACCTTGAGGAGATTTCACAGTGGAATGGACAAAATGTGTAAGAAAAAATGTTTGCTCACACAAAATTCCTAGTTTACTACTGATAGGAAGAAGTGACAAGAAATAGGGTTTTCATCCTTTCCAATGTATTTGATCAATGATCCACACATCAATTTCAGTTGTTTGTCTTTTGATTGTACATAAATTTGTATCATTGACCAGCATATCAAATATCAAGGGTAATGTTAGCCATGTTTATGCAACAAATGTACGTTCATTCTTTACAGTCTGGTGTCATTTAAAGAGCATAAAAAATTTACTGCACAGGGATATGCCCTTCAGCCCACAATGTCTGCACTGAACACGATACCCAGACCAATTCTTATCTACCTGCACATAATCCATATCCCCCAATTCCCTGCATATCCATGTGCCTATCCAAAAGTCTCTTAAATATCATATCTGCCTCCCATTCCAAGCCCTCACCACCCTCTGAAAAATACTTGCCCTGCACATCTCCTTTAAACTTGAACTACCGGGTGGCGCAAGCAATGGCTGCCTCGCCAACAGTCCACCTGTCCCTTCCTTCTTTGTGTATTAATAGTATATGTTAAATGATGTTTTTAGTGTTCTTTAGCTTGTTTTATGTGGGGAGTGGGGGGGGGGTTGGGGGAAACTTTTTCTAATCCGTTACCTCGACGGAGATGCGATTTTTTTCCGTATTGTATCTCCGTCCACACTGTGGCCTAACAACGAGGAGTTGCCAGCGTTTGCTGGAGACTGACTTTTGAGAGCTCCACCGTGGGTGCCTGCGGAATTACCATCGCAGAGCTCACGATCCCTTTGCCAGGGATCGGAGTTTCAATTGTGGGTGCTTGCGAACTTAACCTCACGGAGCTCGCGGTCTCTGGTCAGAGACCGACTTCGGGAACTCCAAGCCGCAGGAGCATCGACCGCCCCGATGCGGGGATTTCAATCGCCCCGACTCGGGAGCATCGACCGGCAGCTGCGGGAGCTTCGTCCGCTAGCTGCGGGAGTTTCGATCGCCCCGACTGCAGATGGTTCGACTGCCCCGACCGCGGGAGAATAAAGAGGAAGAAGTTTGGACTGTTTCGCCTTCCATCACAGTGAGGAATCCGCTGTGGTGGATGTTTATGTTAACTTTTATGTAGTTATGTGCCTTGTCTAATTCACAGTAGGCAGGAAATGGTGTTGGGTGGACTGAAGGCTGATAAATCCCCAGGGCCAGATGGTCTGCATCCCAGGGTACTTAAGGAAATGGCTCTAGAAATCATGGACGCATTGGTGATCATTTTCCAATGTTCTGTAGATTCAGGATCAGTTCCTCTGGATTGGTGGGTAGCTAATGTTATCCTACTTTTTAAGAAAGGAGGGAGAGAGAAAACAGGGAATTATAGACCAGTTAGCCTGACATCGGTGATGGAGAAGATGCTGGAGTCAATTATAAAAGATGAAATAGCAGCACATTTGGATAGCAGTAACAGGATCGGACCGAGTCAGCATGGATTTACGAAGGGGAAATCATGCTTGACTAATCTTCTGGAATTTTTTGAGGATGTAACTAGGAAAATGGACAAGGGAGAGCCAGTGGACGTAGTGTACCTGGACATTCAGAAAACCTTTGATAAGGTTCCACATAGGAGATTAGTGGGCAAAATTAGAGCACATGGTATTGGGGGTAGGGTACTGAAATGGATAGAAAATTGGTTGGCAGACAGGGAACAAAGAGTAGAGATTAACAGGTCCTTTTCCATTAACAGGCAGCAACTAATGGGGTACCGCAAGGCTCGGTGCTGAGACCGCAGCTATTTACAATATACATTAATGATTTAGATGAGGGGATTAAAAGTAACATTTGCAAATTTGCAGATGACACAAAGCTGGGTGGTAGTGTGAACTGTGAGGAGGATGCTATGAGGATGCAGGGTGATTTGGACAGGTTGGTTGAGTGGACAGAAGCATTGCAGATGCAGTTTAATGCGGATAAATGTGAGGTTATCCACTTTGGTGGCAAAACAGGAAGGCAGATTATTATCTGAATGGTGAAGTTAGGAAAAGGGGAAGTACAACGAGATCTGGGTGTCCTTGTTCATAAGTCACTGAAAGTAAGCATGCAGGTGAGACCAAGCGTAGGCTTGGCGATCGTTTCGCCGAACACCTCCGCTCGGTCCGCATTAACCAACCTTATCTCCTGGTGGCTCAGCACTTCAACTCCCCCTCCCATTCCGAATCCAACCTCTCTGTCCTGGGCCTCCTCCATGGCCAGAGTGAGCACCACCGGAAATTGGAGGAGCAGCACTACATATTCCGCTTGGGCAGTCTGCACCCTAGCGGCATAAACATTGAATTCTCCAATTTCCGGTAGCCCTTGCTGTCTCCTCCCCTTCTCAGCTCTCCCTCAGCCCTCGGGCTCCTCCTCTTCCTTTTTCCATTCTTCTCCCCACCCTACATCAGTCTGAAGATGGGTTTCGGCCCGAAACGTTGCCTATTTCCTTCGCTCCATAGATGCTGCTGCACCCGCTAAGTTTCTCCAACATTTTTGTCTACCTTCAATTTTTTCAGCATCTGTAGTTCCTTCTTAAACAGCATGCAGGTACAGCAGACAGTGATGAAAGCTAATGGCATGTTGGCCTTCATAACAAGAGGAGTTGAGTATAGGAGCAAAGAGGTTGTTCTGCAGTTGTACAGGGCTCTGGTGAGACATCTGGAGAATTGTGTGCAGTTGCCATATGCGAATTACCATACAGCCATACGAGAAAAAAAAGCAACAATAAATTTCTCCAAATTTGAGGAAGGACATTCTTGCTATTAATTCCTGGGATGGCGGGACTGTCTTATGTTGAAAAAACGGAGCAACTGGGCTTGTGTACACTGGAATTTAGAAGGATGAGAGGATATCTTATTGAAACATATAAGATTATTAAGGGATTGGACACGCTAGAGGCAGGAAACATGTTCGCGAGTTGGGGAGTCCAGAACCGGGGGCCACAGTTTAAGAATAAGGGGTTGGCCATTTAGAACGGAGATGAGGAAACATTTTCTCACCCAGAGAGTTGTGAATCTGTGGAATTCTCTGCCTCAGAAGGCAGTGGAGGCCAATTCTCTGGATGCTTTCAAGAGAGAGATAGAGCTCTTAAAGATAGCGGAGTCGAGGGATATGGGGGAAAAGGCAGGAATGGGGTACTGATTGTGGATGATCAGCCATGATCACAGTGAATGGTGCTGCTGGCTCGAAGGGCCGAATGGCCTACTCCTGCACCTATTGTCAGTTGTTGCTTTTTTTTTCGTATGGCTGTATGGTAATTCGCATATCACTATCTTAATTGATTCGTGACAATAAAAGACCTTTGAAACCTTTGAATTTTGATATTTCCACGCTGAAAAAAAGCCTCAAGACTACTACAATAATTGTTTACTTCTCTCAGAGAAAACAGTCCAAGTCTGCCCAACATCTCTTACAACCAATACCCTCTTATCCAGGGATAAAAGGGTCTCGACCCGAAACGCCTGACCCGCTGAGTTACTCCAGCCTTGTGTCCATCATTCTGCTCAACCTCCTCTGCATCCTTTCCAAAGCCTCCATATCTTTCCTGTATTGGGATGACCAGTACTGCACCCAATACATCAAATGCAGCCAAACCAAAGTCTTAAAAAGTTGCATCATGACGTAATGGATCTTGCACATTAGTATTCTCCAAACTGATCTCACTATCCTTCATGTCCTTCTCATTGGTAAAAACAGTTGCAAAGTACTAATTTACTGATAGTGTGATCTCCCACGGCTGAACAACTGTATTCCTAGTGGGACAAAGCGAAGTTCTACAAAACATCTTTATTTTCATTCAAGATAAAAACTAAATTTCATGAAACATCATAAAACTTACTTTTAAACCCAACCAGTTGCCTCACACAATGATCTTTGGATACAGATTAACTTGCCACATCTCTATTCCCTCACCATTAAATAAATATTTGGCATTTCCTGGATCTAATAATCAATATCTCAACCCACACGTTGAATAAAATCTGCCATTGTTTTGCTCTTCACTGAATCTGTCAATGTCAATTTTCAATGTTTTGCTTGTTTACATAGAACAGTAACAGGCCTTTCCATCCACGGTGTCTGTGCTGACCATGACGCCAATTTAACCTGCACATCTGCCTGCAGAAAAGTTGCTATACCACTGCTATAAGGGAGGACAGTGAACACCAGGTAAATGTCTCAAAATAACTGAATTGTATTGTATTGTAATTATTTATTTGTCAAGTATGTACAAACATACAAAGAATGAGGTCATTGAGTCTATCAAATCCATGCCAGCTCCTGGAGAGCAATCCCTTTTCTTCCTTATGTTCCTGCAATTAATTCTCTCATATGTACTAATCAACTGCCATTGAAACTTTTTTGCTAATAACCTTCATGCAGGAGCAATTATATGGTCACACTAATAACAAATGATCATCACTGGGCCAAAGTTTTTGATACATTGTAGTATGGTATGGCCTTACAACACAAGAGGCCATTTTACACTGAGTCATTGCCAACTCTCTGGGTTATCGCAATATTTGTATTCCCCACTCAACCCATTCTCAAACTCCCCACTGATTCTTTCATCACCTGACCGCAACAAGGATAAGTTTAACAGGACAAAATAAACCAAATATCATATCTTAGGAATTTGAGAAAACCAGAGTCCCAGGGGAAAACCCATGACAGAATCACAGAGAGAATGTTCAAACTCCAGACAGCAACAAAAATCAGGATCAAAAGCCAGGTTGCTGGAGCGGTGAAGCAGGCACAACCTGCGGAGCCATTAGGCTGCCATTCCCCCAGAAACATAATCACCAGATAATAATTGGGAGCAAGAGCTTCCATCCATTTCTATCGCATTGTTAGAAGTCCCATGACTATGTCATAGACCATGAACTCCAGTCATTAAATATTCTATGTTGATCAGACACCAACAGGATCACATAGCAGAGGCAGTTAACCAAGAAACATTCTTGAAGTTGCAAGATTCCTATTAACTGGTTCATCTTCAACCAGTTAATGGGAATCTTGTTACAGTATGAGCAAGTCCTGTTTACCTGCTCTTTGTCCAGTAGATCAAGATCAGAGCACTAGGATGGAAGTGGAGCAGATACCCTCATGTGAACAAAATTAATTATGGTGATTTGTGAAGTAGCACAATTGATGCTACAGCTTCATGTAACAATCCTCATTCCAATACATCTGCTCTACAAAGGAAGATCAATATATATCAAAAGCCTTCCTCGAGAAATACACTTATGGTAGATGACAAGATTGAACATCAGGATCTGTATAGCAGAAAATGAGACGAAAAAAAGAGTTGCAAAATGAACTGCAATCCTGCAAGATTACCAAATCTAGAACTATTAATTTTTCAATTTCCATGGACCAAGAAAATGAACAAGCGCAATGTTGGCCCCAAAAAATGAATCACAAGTTATTGCACATCAAATTAAGAGAAATGGCATAAGTGTTGAATGATGCACTTATTAGACCAACGCTTACAGTAAAGAAAAAGGCAAGTTTGTCAAGAAACCTATATCGAAACCCAGGGAGACTCAAGAATCTGCCGATGCTGGAATCTTGAGCAAAAAACCCAAAGAAACCAGGGATAAAACAGGTCAAAAATAATGTAAGCAAAATTAATTAATATAATAAAATAAAATGCAACAAATACCCTGATTACATTCATCCCAAGAATTCGAAAATAAATAATATTTTAGATGCCCTAAAAAAATCCTTCAAGTTTTGTCGTCTATTCCAAAACTGTTCCTTCAGATTAGAAATCTGCTTGTCATTCTGTTATTTAAGCAAGGCCTACAGAGGGAATTAGAGACCTGCTGGTCAAACATCTGCTGTCACAGAATTATGAAAAGAAGCTTGAATAAAGCATGGAGTAACAAAACACGTGGAAATTTTTCAACTGATTAGAATCAGCCAACATCGATCGGTTGATGCACGTCAGGTGATGCCCGACAAACATGTGATATTTTGTGAAATGACGTAAAGGGAGGTGACTTTGGATGTTATTTATATACATTGCCAGAAGTCATCTGACCGTCCACCCTAAGGATCTTAGCCAAAGTTTCAGCTTGTGGAATTGAAGGCAAATTATTGATCTGGCAAGGTAATTCACAATTGGAGCCAGACATTTCAAAGAGTAAAGTTGTAAACAGTTCCACAATTAGAGGCCAATGAATTTTTTTACTCTTGTGCAAATACCAATTGGTGCAAAGTCACTAATTAATATTAAAATCTGAGATTAACAGATGCTTGGTAACGAAATAAATTTATAGAAATGGTGAAGAAAGGCAAGTGTACGGATACCATTCACAGATCAGCCATATTTTCACTGCACAATCGAAAGGCTTTCAACACTTCCTCAATCCTATTCCCCTAAAATCACACAACCCCACCCTTCCATTTCTTCCTCAATCAAATTATTTAAGAATGAGAATTCTTTTATTCCACCAATTTTTATAGTTAGTATATCTCTCCCCAGACTCCAACTCCACCATCTTTATCATCATGAAAACTACACTGGATTATGCTTCCAAATTCCCAGGCATTGAAGCTTCATGCAAGTCATCCAACACACATGCTCCTTATGCTTTCAATCATCCCTGCATTTCTTACTCACAGCATAATCTTTTACTAGTTAATTAAAAAATAACTTTATGAAAAACACATTTAACTCTCAAATAATACAGTGCAACTTGTTACATCTGAAGACACATGTAGGGAGGTTTGAATACAATATGTATACTATTTATTGAGATTTATTCATAAATCATCCAGGAGTAACACAGGAATAATGTTCCAAACAAAACACTACAACTGGTCCCAAGAAAATACCACAAAGCCCCAGAGGCACGGGGCAGCCTTTTGCTTATACCAGATTGGCCAAATGAATAAGTTTCCACCTGTCCATCACTGAAAAAATCCATCCTCAGGCAATTGCAGACATGAAAGCCAATCCATGGACAATGGACAAAAACCTTTGCCAAAGTTGGAAATCTTACTGAGGTTTCTAAATAGCTAGTGGCACCTGAGCCAATAATCCTGCTTCAAAATCTGCATATACCATTTTAACATTGTGGATCTGAATGTCTCCTTAACTAAAAATTGATACAATCGTTTAAGAGTTTGGGGGGAATAAAATTAAGACTACAGCATATATTTACTTACCTTGAATTCTCTTTCTTCCGGATAACACCATCAAACAATTTTAGGCTAAGCTAAAAGTCTGATTAAAAAGAAATGTAGGATCTAATTATAATAGGAACCGTTACATACAGTTCCCAAGTTACACGTTATTCCTGAGAACAGCCCATTTTTCACGTCATAAATGTCCATTTTTATTAGCTACCTATATCACATTTGCTCTGCGTACATTTCCTGTAATTCTTTCATTTCATTGAATATTCATACCAACACTACCCATTATTTACCTCATGAAATAATACTGTATCCAGTCATTAATGATCATCACGTTGAGATAATGAAAGATTCTTTAAAAATTCTATGGGAGAATTTGCATTGTTGTATTTACACAAGTTACATCCTCTGTGACTTGGGGAGCCTTTTAACACATTTCAAACAGAACTGTTAAAGCAGCTTCAGATTCTTAAGTCATAATATAACTTGGATATCTAATTTATTTCAACCCAAGTTGTTCACTCACTCCATCACCGATGCATTAGAACTGCATTGCATCATCTCCAAAATGTATTGTATTAGCTCAAAAAGTCTTATTTAACAGCACCGTCAATTTCCACATATTTTACCAACTGCAACTCCATCTTCAGTGCCCTCCATAATGTTTGGGACCAAGACCCATCATTTATTTATTTGCCTCTGTACTCCACAATTTGAGATTTGTAATAGAAAAAAATCATATGTGGTTAAAGTGCACATTGTCAGATTTTAATAAAGGCCATTTTTATACATTTTGATTTCATCATGTAGAAATTACAGCAGTGTTTATACATAATCCCCTATTTCAGGGCACCATAATGTTTGGGACACAGCAATGTCATGTAAATGAAAGTAGTCATGTTTGTAATTTTGTTGCATATCCTTTGCATGCAATGACTGCTTGAAGTCTGCGATTCATGGACATTAATTGCTGCATGTCTTCTCTGGTGATGCTCTGCCAGGCCTGTATTGCAGTCATCTTTAGCTTATGCTTGTTTTGGGGGCTAGTCCCCTTTAGTTTTCTCTTCAGCATATAAAAGGCATGCTCAATTGGGTTAAGATCGGGTGATGACATCTCAAGAATGAACCATTTTTTAGTTTTAAAATCTCCTTTGTTGCTTTAGCAGTATGTTTGGGATCATTGTCATGCTGTAGAATGAACCGCCGGCCAATGAGTCTTGAGGCATTTGTTTGAACTTGAGCAGATAGGATGTGTCTATACACTTCAGAACTCATTATGCTACTACCATCAGCAGTTGTATCATCAATGAGGGTAAATGAGCCAGTACCTTCAGCAGCCATACATGCCCAGGCCATAACACCCCCACCACCGTGTTTCACAGATGAGGTGGTATGCTTTGGATCTTGGGCAGTTCCTTCTCTCCTCCATACTTTGCTCTTGCCATCACTGATACAAGGTAATCGTCTCATCTGTCCACAAGACCTTTTTCTAGAACTGTGGTTGCTCTTTTAAGTACTTCTTGGCAAACTGTAACCTGGCCATCCTATTTTTGCAGCTGACCAGTGGTTTGCATCTTGCAGTGTAGCCTCTGTATTTCTGTTCATGAAGTCTTCTGCGGACAGTGGTCATTGACAAATCCACACATGACTCCTGAAGAGTGTTTCTGATCTGTTGGACAGGTGTTTGGGAATTTGTCTTTATTATAGAGAGAATTATTCTGTTATCAGCTGTGGATGTCTTCCTTGACCTGCCAGTCCCTTTGCAATTAGTAAGCTCACCAGTGCTCTTAATGATGTTCCCAACAGTTGATTTTGGGTAAGCCTGTTTGGCCGATGTCTCCAAGAGTTTTATTCTTGTTTCCCAGTCTCATAATGGCTTCTTTGACTTTCATTGGCACAACTTTGGTCCTCATGTTGATAAACAGCAATACAAGTGTCCAAAGGTGATGGAAAGACTGGAGGAAAGACTAGGTGCTGTGAGCTCTCTAATACCTGCATTAAGGAGGTGATTAAACATACCTGAGCAATTATAAATGCCTGTGAAACCATGTGTCCCAAACATGATGGTGCCCTGAAATGGTGGGACTATGTATACACAGCTGTAATTTCTACATGGTGAAACCAAAATGTATAAAAAAGGCCTTTAATAAAATCTGACAATGTGCACTTTAACCACATGTGATTTTTTCTATTACAAATCTCAAATTGTGGAGTACAGAGGCAAATAAATAAATGGCGGGTCCTTGTCCCAAACATTATGGAGGTCACTGTAAATTAAAGTACTTTCTACAAATAGCTAGATCACGAATGCTTTCTCAACAAGAAGGGTTGCAAATAAATGGTGTAAGTAAAATGGTAATAAACTTGGCAGTTACCTTTTCCCTGAGAAATAACAAAGGTTGAAGTTTTTTATGCATCTGAGGAAAATTTCCATTAATTCCTTCTCCATTCAAATAAATCTTTCTAAATACACTTTCAAACACCAGACAACCTCAATTTCCAGTCACATTTTCCATAGTTACTTTGCTTTTTCTTCCTCCAAATGCACAACCAAATAATCTTGGGTTAAAGGCAAACCTAACTATGCTTTGATGCTACTTCTATCTTTTGTCTTCGACCCACAACTAAATTCATGTGACACGTTTTCCATGCAAAATACAATCAAGATACATTCATTAATGGTAAACAAGTCAACAAAGCCATGTGGAGCAATATACTAATAAACCAAAACAATGAAGAATAAAAAGAAATGGGTGACATCTATATGCATGAACCTTATGATACGATACTCGTCTTTTACAGATTTGATGTTGGTTTTACTATTTCCGTTATCCATATGAATGGAATAATCTATCAGCTATATTTACCTCTTGTCCAAATTACTAGCTATCAGGAACTATTTATTTTTGAGCAACACAAATTATCAGTGTGAGTTTATGGAGAACTTAGTATTCAAATGTAAAATAATTGAACGAGAGGCAAGAGACATAGGTTTCTCCTTAAACCAATCTGATGAGAACTGATGTATATGAGGGCAAACAATTAAAATCCATTCAGAAGACACCAATTCACCACAGTTAACAGAAGTTTTCTAATCTAATTATACTGCAAGTTGAAAACTTGTGAATAAATTGGGATTTCGGCATTGAGTGGAATATGAAGATTTCTTTTGGTGGACAGCATACCAATTTACATTTGAAGCTAAAGGGCTGGAAATGAACTGTCAAAGACTGAGCAAAAAATAAATTGTTGGAGGAACTCAGCAGGTCCGACAGAATCTGTGGAAGGAAATTGACAGATGACATTTTGGGTCAGGACTCTCCTTCAGACAGTTGAAATACAAGAGACTGTAGAAGCCAGATTGTGCTGTGGACACGAGACTGCAGATGCTGAAATCCAGAGCATAAAAAAAAACTGCTGGAAGAACTAGGTTGAGCAGAATCTGGGAGGGGAAGACACTATTGGCATTTTGGGGTGACCCTGCATCAGGACCTATTGCTGGGGTGGAAGATTGCAACCTACACGTGGTCCGCCTTGTTTTGACGAATGCAATCAACACAATCAAATAAGATCAAATAGAACAAGTTGCCCGACAACCTTAGGCTGTGCATGCCATACGCAAGAAGAAGAAGGACCTACTGCTCAACTCGCTAAGATCCTCCATCGGTTTGAGTTTTCCTTCAGGTTGTTTTGCAATTCTCCAAGTTTTGACAAGAAAATCATCTCTCCAATCGTAACTCCCTGATCTGCTTTCCGCAGAGACCGTTCCCTCCGTAACTCCCTGATCAATTTGTCCCTTCCCACCCAAACCACCCCTCCCCTGGTACTTTCCCTTGCAACCGCAGGAAATGCTACACTTGTCGCTTTACCTCCCCCTTCGACTTCATCCAAGGACCCAAGCAGTCTTTCCAGGTGAGGCAGAGAATCACTTGCACCTCCTCCAACCACATCTGCTGTTCCAGGTGTCAACTTCTCTACATCGGTGAGACCAACTTGGCGATCGCTTCGCCCAATACCTCCGCTCAGTTCGCAATAACCAACCTGATCTCCCGGTGGCTCAGCACTTCAACTCCCCCTCCCATTCCGAATCCGACCTTTCTGTCCTGGGCCTCCGTCATTGCCAGAGTGAGGCCCAGCGCAAATTGGAGGAACAGCACCTCATATTTCCCATGGGTAGTTTACACCCCAGCGGTATGAACATTGACTTCTCCAATTTCAGGTAGTCCTTGCTTTCTCCCTCCTTCCCCTCCCCAGCTCTCCCCAAGCCTACTGTCTCAGCCTCTTCCTTTCCTTCCACCCCCCCACCCAACATCAGTCTGAAGAAGGGCCTCGACCCGAAACGTCGCCTATTCCTTCTCTCCATTGATGCTGCCTCACCCGCTGAGTTTCTCCAGCATTTTTGTCTATCTCCAATCCAAAGTTACTTTGGTTTGCTGTGCAATCAGAATCTTTGTTCATTGGAGTGGGAATTATTTGTCTGAAGAAGAGCAGTAAAAGTGTTTATTTATCCACTTGTTGGTCTTTGTCCTGTGGTATGTTTTAACTTATTTTATTTTTAAGTTGAATTATCTTATAAGTTTGTAAATTGTTGAACGAACAAATTAATAAGAATTTCCCATTTTTGCGAGGAGGTTTAACTCTGCCAACGGCTGAGGTTGAAGCCTCACCTTTAACCATACACATCCTGCACAGGTAAATGTAGAATAATTTTGCAGTGGGTCAAATAAGCTCCACATTTTCTGAATAGCAAAAGATTAGTGTCATGGAAATGCAGCAAGAAATTTTTTGAGGACAACAAAATACTAAACCAGTCACTATTATATTATCCCACTGAAATACTGCTACAAACAAAAACATATTGGACAAGGAATCACAAGCCCATCTAATAACAAATGCCAAGCATTAAGCAAGCATTTCACATTGAAATAAAATTGTACAAGAGGGGAAACACACTGGGCTCCATGTATTTTTAAAGGACATCTTTTGCAAAAATATTTTAACATGATGATGCATATGAAGTAGAATGGTCATTTAAAGCAAAGCAGCTACTTTGTTAATGATGTACTGTACTTTGATGCAAAAAGCAATCTATTTTGGGTGCAAGTCCACCACCACCCACCCCGAGGCTAAGTGCACCCAAGTACAAGATCACCTTGTCCTGGCCCAAGCTCACACGAGTTGTTTTATAACCTGCATTTTACAAATGCACGACTTTCAAAACTGGTGCAGTGAATCCCAAATCTTAAAGTAATACAAAAAGCTAAAGTCCTATAGACTGCAAGGTTAAAACCGAGCTTGACATGCCAAGTTATAAATGTATACTATAAATGTATACATCTCCGCCGCCTCTGCATTGCTCAGCCAGTCCATACTTTTTAAGACCAAGCAGCCCACAGAATTAGAATCCCACCCACTATTTAAACTAAACTGGACAAGGTTAAAATTATGATCTTATACGTGGATACCTATAAGTTATACGGGCACACCACCGAGAAGTTACCTCAATAGAATCACTTACCATACTGGATTAGAAAGAGAATGTTATTCCTCTTTCACCACTTAAAATCCCACAGCACCCCACCCTGGTACAATATTGGCATGTCTCCACCATATTTCAAGAGAAATCATCACCAATGCCACAAAGCAACTGTGGAAATCACCGTCCAGTCTGGCTAGTGACACCTACATATGAATCAACATTTCTACAGACTGAATAACTCACTCCTAAAATGTAATAACAAGGAACTGCAAATGCTGGTGTATACAAAGATAGACACAAAATGCTGGAATAAATTAGCGGGTCAGGCAGCATCCCTGTAGGATATGGATAGGTGAAGTGTCTGAAAATGGGTTCCGACCCAAAACATCACCTATCCATGTTCTGCAGCGATGCTGCCTGACCTGTTGAGTTACTCCATTGTGTATCTATCTTCACTCAAAATTATTGTTTCAGAGTTAAAAGTAATGTGTACTCGTGTGCACAAGGATGTGCAGAAAATAAACAAACTTAAAAGGGACTATGTATGAAACTATGTATGATTCAACTCTAATACCTGTAACTATGAGGGCAAAAGTGAGGGGGATGGTGTAACTAAACAGATTTATCATAGCTAAACAGATTTCTGGATTTTTTTTCTTTAATCGATTAGCAAATTAATTGGCAAAATTTACAAGACCCAGGACCATATTCCAAACCTTGTAATAAAAAGCTATTGAGAACTTCCGGAAAAAATGTTTCCACGTCTCCTTATAAGTGAATTGAGGAAAATATCCAGCCAATCCCCACCATGTCTTAACAACCATGAGAGCACAAGGAAAGGTAAATAATATGCAGGAACGTTGTTCAGAAACAGCAGGTAAATTGGTCGAGTGTTGTCGCATCACTAAACCATGTAACTTTTGAGTACAGCTGCAAAATGACGCGGCTAGAATAGATGGGACGGCCAATTTACCAAGCCTTTTGATGTGCAATTACAGAAGGTCGGGACAGAGGCTCCTCCTTAAATCTCCAGGAATCACCCCTTCGGTAACGGAGGTAGGAGTGGATGAGAGCGTCATCCCTCCTCCTGCTGCCGTTTATGTAATTTACGGGAAGACGCGCAACAACAAGGCCCGGAATCGGCGCTTTCGGCCTATCAAAGGGAGGGGGAGGAGGTAAGAAGGGCCTGGAGAGGCCTGCGACTTACCAATTGGTCATGTCCAGGAAGAACGCACAGCCAGCCGGGTTGAGCTGGAAGCCCAGCAGCCTCTGAAACTCGGAAATCAGCACATCCTTGTCTGTGGTTCCCATGCAGCTAAATTTCTGCATCAGGTCTTGATCTAAGTCCATGTCCACGTCCATGTCTTTTCTCTGTCGGTCTCTCTTTCTCTCGTCCCGTGAAGTGCCGCCGGGCCGCCTGGCGCTGGGGGGCCCCCGCTCAGCTGGCTGTAAACGGGCGCGCTGTGACGTGTGACTCTAGGCCCGGGCCTACCCCTTCAACATTGTCGCTGCTACCTCGTCTCGATGGCGTCCGCTTCAATAACACGGTCCCCTCTCTCGCAGGCCATGCGCATGCGCACCCTGCCCTCCCCGCGAGTCACACTCACTCGCCTCGCGTCACCCACCCGTGACGTCACACTCGCCCGTGGCGTCATTGAGCGGCTGAAGATGGCGGCCCCCAAATCAGTTGCAGTGACAAATAATGGTGTGGTGGGGATAAGCACTCTCACCATTTGAAAGGACTGATCATTGTGAGGAGCTCTGAACCTCCTAAAAGGGTCTTTTTGTGTGTGTAGATAAATAAGGTTTACTTAACAAATTAAGAGCAAAACAGAAATATCTGGAAACAAAGTGATGAAGTATTTGAGGAGAGAAGAGAAAAGTGAATGTTTCAGCTGCACTGTCACCATTTGAAATAGGTGAAAGGACTGACCATTCATTGAGAGGAGTTCCAAAACTTCCAAGAAAGGCCTTTTTTTTGGTTTGTAGGAAAATACGAATTGCATTACAAATTAAGAGCAAAACAGAAGTCCCTGGAAACTTAAAGTGGTGAAGCATCTGAGGAGAGAAGAGAGAAGTTAATGTTTTGGAGATGTCTTGAAACAAGGTGGATATAAAATTCAACAGGATTTTTTTTAAAGAATGAGAAGGGAACAGGAAACGCACAAGAAAATTAAGAGCAAAACAGAAATCCCTGGAAACCTAAAAAGTTGTGAAAAATCTGCAAAGAGAATAATTAAGTTAATGTTTCAGAGTCTACTGAAACCTGTTGGATATTGTAAATAATTAGTTGGGAACATGGAAATGTATAAGAAAATGTTAAAATGAAGTTACTGGAAATATGAAAGAACAATAAAACAACAAAAACGCAGCAGGTCTGTGAAAAGAGAAACAATCAATATTTCAGGCCAACATCCTGACAAATGGTCATGTTCTATTTCCACAGAAACAACCTCACCTGCTGATGTTTTTTACCCCCAACATTTTGAGTTTTTATTATACAGCATTTGAATGTGCTCCATCAGAGTGGTGGCAAAAGAAAGAGATGGCTGGAATGATGATTGAAGGCTTGGTTGCAGAGTGTTGCTAATGAGGGAATTAAATCAAGAGTACTTCGATGGAAACCAATATGATTAAATGGCAAGAAGAAACAACTAAATTAAAAAAAAGAGCTATAAATAAGATACAAAATATATTGATAGGGAGATGGAGAAAGCATGAGCCATAATATGTAGAAATGGAAACACAAAAATAATTCGGAGTAAAGACACAGGGAAACAAGGACAGAGAAGTACCCAAGGTGCGAACAACCCTACCAACATTCTGTTCCAACAAATGATCCCAATTGGAAGAATCCACTGATTTCCTCTTGCCTCTGGAAAACTTGATCCACATTAATGATATTCATACCCAAGAACGTGGGAATTTTGAAGATAGACACAAAATGCTGAAGTAACTCAGCGGGACAGGCAGCATTGCTGGAGAGAAGGAGCGGATGGCGTTTAAGGTCGAGACCTGTATTATGGTTGAGATCTCAAGCCATTGAAGTGGTTTGGAAGAAATAAAGTTTATCAAGTACTTTATGATAAAATAGTGCTAAAATAGAACATTTCAGGATTAAATACAACAGAGTGAAAAATTTTAAACATATAATATGTTCTGTCATTAAACTATTTTTCTATTAGTTCCGTCAGATGTTTTGTTGGAGTAACTACTGGGAGTTTTAAAAGTCACCAAAAAGTGAGTATTGTTAAGTGCTTTGTCAATTACTTGTGGCGTGAGATGGTCCCTCAGCCTCAAAATAAATTAGCAATGTGCATTAATTAATATTAAATACACTTTTAGATGTCTGAATCAGAAGGTTCGCTGTAGAAGTTTGAAACTATAATTGTGAAATACAATACTTTTATAGGAATGGTTTGTTAATCATAAAACATAGCAACAGCGTAAGACTGATGGCCTGACAAATAAATTGCCAGACTAGAAACTCAAAGCCTGAATGGACGATCACAAGATAATTGTTCATATCTGACCATAGCAATGCTGGAATTTAAAAAAAGTTAATAATGTACAAGTTTTAAGAAGATTAACAACCAGAATTTTTTTTAAAATTCTCATCTGGTTCACTAATAACCCTCATTAAATTCCTTCGCGGGAGGAAATTTGCTTTTGTTTGTACATGTGATCTGGACATCCAGCAGTGTTGTTGAGTCTTAAATGTCCCAGCAGACCACTTAGTTTATAAAACTACCTTGGTAAAGCAGAAATAGAATGCCACAACATAAGCAGTGAATTCTGACAATACTCGTCACAATTAGCCTGGTTGATTTTGTAATGTCCCCACAAATGTGAGCAGTGGCTTCTAAACTGAGAGAGCTGTCCCACAGACTGATCATCTCTTTCCTTGCGCACAATGTGTCAGATTCCTTTATCACAATTTCAGGGTATGAATTGTCCCATGGTTAGTGCAGACTCACTAGAGGCATTCGAACAGTGGGATACAGGCAAGAGGGAGAGGCTTGGGAGTTCTCAACATTGACTCCAGGGCAGCACAGTAGCCCAGCTGGTAGGGCTGCTGCCTCACAGTGCAAGACAACTGGGTTCAATCCTGACTTCGGGTGATGTCTGTGTAGGGTTTGCACTCTGTCGCTGTGACTGCATGGGTTTTCTCTAGTTTTCTCCCACATCCCAAAGACATGCAGGTTTGTGGGTTAATTGACCTCTGTAAAATTGCCGCTAATGTGCAGAGAATGGATGGGAAAGTGGAATAGCATAGCTATAGTGTGAATGGGTGATCGATGGTCGGTGTGGACTCCATGGGCTGAAGAGCCTGTTTCTATGTTGTATTGCTAAACGAAATAAACTCATGGCATTTGTCAACAAGGGACAAAGAATTGGGATTTGTTTACTATTGTCATGTGAACTGAGGTACAGTGAAAAGTTTTTTTTGCACACTATCCAATTAAATCAGATCATACGATACATAAGTACAACAATCCACGACCAAGTATAAAAAGTAGAGCAAAGAGAAAAATACCTGAGTGCATTATATAGTTTACAACAATTACAATTCCAGAGAAAAATATCCAATGTCCACCATGAGATAGGTTGGAAGATCATGACCATACACTAGCTTATCAGTAGTCTGATAACAGGGGAAAAAGCTCTACCTGACTGGTTGTATGTGCTTTCATGCTTTTATATATTCTGCTCCATGAGAGGGGAGAAAGGGAATGACTGGAGTGAAAAGATCCTTGATTACGTTGCCTGCTTTTCTGCGGCAGCGTGAAGTGTAGATGGAATCCATAGTGGAGTGTCTGGTCAGTGAGATAGTCTGTAAGACTTCCACAACTCTGCAATTTCTTGCGCTCTTGGGCAGAGCTGTTCCTAAACCAAGCTGTGATGCAACCCGACAATATGATTTTTATGTATATCTGTAGAAGTTGGTTAAAGTCGCTGGAGACATGCTGAACTTACGTCTTTTTTTTTTACCATAGCTTCAATGTGGTTGGTGCAGGACAGATTGATGGTGATATTTAGATACTTGAAGTTCCCGATCATGTCCACTTCAGCACTGGGATATGTGCTCCACCATGCTTGATGAAGTCAATAACTATCTCCTCATCTTGCTGAATGTAAAGAAGCTATAACAAGGCACCATAGGTATGAGGTCACTATGTTAAAGGCACATGCATATATCATCTACACTGACATAGAGGGAAAGATTGTTGTCCTGTCACCATGTTACTAAGCTCTCTATCTCCTTCATTCCATCTCGTCATTGATCAAGATTCTGCCGACTACATTGATATTATTTGTAAAGGCGTTAGAGCAGAATTTACCCGCACAGTCATGAGTATAGTAAGAGGCTGAGAATGTATCCTTGTGGAACACCAGTGTTGAGAACGATTGTGGAGGATCTATTGTCACCTATCCTCTCTAATTGAGGTCAATGGATCAGAAAATCAAGGTTCCAGACACCGAGGAAGGTGTTGATGCCCATGTTAATTTGGAGATTGATTTTGTATGGAATTATGGTGTTGAAGGCAGAGATATAGTCAATAAATAGTAGTCTGATGTAGGTGCTGTTGTAAGATGTTCCAGAGATAAGTGTTGGATAAGGCGGATGACATCTGCCGTGGAGCTATGTTGACAGTAAGCAAACTACAGTGGATCAAGTGTGTAGGAAGGAACTACAAATGCTGGTTTACACCGAAGATAGATCCAAAATGCTGGAGTATCTCAACGGGACAGGCAGCATCTCTGGATAGAAAGAATGGATGACGTTTTGGGTCGAGACCCTTCAGTGGATCAAGGCTGTCTTGGAGACTAGAGTTAATGCACTTCCTGATGGTGGATGACGGAGCCACTGGAGAGTAGACATTAAGGCACATTGCTTTTATTTAGGACTGGGATTATAATGGTCTTCGTAAAGCAGGTGGCAACCTCAGAACCAGGAGAGATTAAAGAGAAAATAGAGAGAGGTCCATGAATACTCCTGCCAGTTGGTCCACACAGTTCCTGAGGAATCGACCGGGGGCTCAATCCAGGCCAGTTTCTTTCCATGAATTCACTCTCAGGAAGGTTCATCTTGGATCTACTACAGTGACCAAGGTTCCAGGCGTGTCCGAGACTTGTGGCGCAGGGTGATGTCCTTATACCGACCTTCTGTTTAAAGTGAACATAGAATGAATTGAGTTTAATTTATTGAGTTTGAATTTAGTTTATTGTCACGTGTACCGGGGTACAATGAAAAGATTTTGTTGCGTGCTAATCAGTCAGCGGAAAGACAATGCATGATTATAATCGAGCCAGTCACAGTGTACAGATACATGATAAAGGGAATAACGTGAATAATGTTTAGTGCAAGATAAAGTCTGATCATAGAGAGTCTGAGGGTCTCCAATGAGGTAGATAGTAGTTCAGGACTGCTCTCTAGTTGTTGGTAGGGTGGTTCAATTGCCTGATAACAGCTGAGAAGAAACAATCTGGTGTGTGTTTTCACACTTCTATACCTTTTGCCCAATGGGAAAGGGGAGAAGTGGGAATGGCCAGGATGCTACTCGTCCTTATGCTGGTGGCCTTGCCGAGGCAGCGTGAGGTGTTAATGGAAGGGAGTTTTGGTTTGTGTAATGGTCTGGGCTGTGTTCACAATTCTCTGCAATTTCTTGTGGTCTAGGATGGAGCTGTTCCCAAACTATTCGGTGGTGCATCCCGTTATTTCCTTTTCTTTCCTGCAATCAGTTGAACCTGAGTGGGTATAGGTATGATAGCTGGCTTTCATAGCCCTATCATCACTCAGGGGTGCAATGGCTATCAGTCTAGGTTCCCCTCCATCTCCTCATTGGGTGAAGTTGCATTTACCTCCAGCGTGACTGACCATCTTTTCTAAACTTTGAGCCAGTCTCTCGGTCTGAAGAAGGGTCTTGACCTTTAACGCCACCCATTCCTTTTCTCCAGAGATGCTGCCTGTTCCACTGAGTTACTCCAGCATTTTGTGTCTTCCTTCAGTTTAAACCAGCATCTGCAGTTCCTTCCTACACTGGTCTTGAGACTTGTCATTGCCGGGGTTCTTTGGCCATTACTATTTCTTGAAGCTTAGCAATTCTGAACCGTCTGGCCAAATTTGCCAAAGGTCTATCACTCTCTGCTTTAACTTGATTTTATCTTCACCGACTCAACTGCCTTGTACCCTTCATATCACCACTGCCTTCATATCACCACTGGTCATGCATACTGGTTGAGCCTAGAATCCTGATTCAATTCCTGTACCTGTCCTCTCGTTCCTCCATCTATCCAAAATCTAACATGTTGTTCCTCATAAAATGTAATCAAATAATGTGACATTCAAACCTCTGTTAATACTAGATCCCCCAGATCAAATCTTGACAGGGCTACATTTGTAAAACGCTCTGTATGACCAAGCAGGACTCCTAACCATCTCTGTTGATTTTCTCCAGTCAACTGAAGTCAGGTCCAATGCTCCTTCCTATATTTCATTGTGAATAAACCATAATTTAATACCAATGTTTCTTGGTGTTCGTCCTATATCTGCATTGTTTGGACTATGATTTTCCTGTATCCACAAGTATCACTTAATATGCCTCAAATTATTTTGGGTCAACCTCACTCAGTATCTTGCAGAAATCCAGCCTGACGTGCCCCACTTACACTAAAAACAAGGGTTTTCAAATGAGATCGAATGGGAAATTAAAAAGGATGTTGCCAGTACAGCTGTACAATGCGTAAATTATTGACTGTATGGATAAAATTTGGAACAATATAAATACATTTATCTTGCAAGAAAAACACTTTTTTAACTGGCTAAAGATTTAGAAGGACTTGGTAATCCTTACGCATGGATCATGAAAATTAATACACAGTTCAGCAGGTAATCAGGAATGCAAACTACATGCCTGTCTGTGTAGACATCTAATTCTAGAAAAAAAACAATGTGCTGGAATAACTCAGCAGGTCAGGCAGCATCTCTGGAGAACGTGGATAGGTGACGTGTGTGTCAGAAGGAACTGCAGATGCTGGTTTATACTGAAGATAGACACAAAATGCTGGTGTGACTCAGCGAGGCAGGCAGCGTCTTTGGAACAAGGGAACAGGTGACGTTTTGAGTCAAAACTTTCACAGCCTAAGTGGGACAGGTTGTCATTAGATTAGACACAACGTGCTGGAGTAACTCAGTGGGTCAGGCAGCATCTCTAGAGAAAAGGAATAAGTGACATTTTGGGTCGAGACCCTTCATTTTCCTTACGAAGTTTTATCCAGATTTTATTCTCAGAGTTCAGCCTGAACCTCACCTTGTGGAGACAAACAGTTAAACTCAGAGAAACATAACTTGGAACTCTTCAAACCCGAACCATGTAGTCAATCCAAAGCACAAAAGGTTGGAGGAACTCATTGGGTTAGGCAGCATCTGTGAAGGGAATGTCAGCCTCACCATGTTCTGACCCATGTTTTTCCTTACCATGTTCTGACCCAGATTCACTACTACAGCCATGTGTCTTTATCTCATCAGATTATTCCCTCCATCGAGGTCCCTGCCTGACCCACAAAGTTCCTCCAGCCTTTTGTGTTTCGATCAACATTCCAGCAGTTCTTCTGTTTCCATTGTTTCTGTTTACAAAAAAAGAAAATGTAATCAACCCTATTGCTTCTCCCTCAGGAGCTAACCTTTAACTCGAAATATCACTCATTATTTTACTCTAAATTATTTTTAACAGGATTTAACACGGTGCCAACTCAGGATGTCTTGCCTCTAAATCCTTGTAAGTATTCCTCTCCCTCTCTACTTATAATCCAAATAACATCTCCATGAGAATTTGATTAACACAACCCTAACTTTTGTTTGCAACATCTTCTTTGCATCCTGTTCAACCTAAAAATATTTGATGACCAATCATTTGCACAATTAAGGTGTTTTGATGGAGAAAAGTGTGAGTTTATATACAGTCTAATAATTTGTTAACAACTATTTTACCTGATATTCATACTTCACACTAATGACAGAATACGACTCGCCAAAGTTATCATGTTATTTAGGCAAAGGCTTGTTCTTTTGGTGGACATTATCACAAAGTAGGGATTGTGAAGATAAGGTCACCATTGCATAAATGAGTTCCTCAGGATTTCCTTACCAGCTTAGACCCTATTGAGAAAGTTCAGCACTGACATTGAATTTTCTGACAGACAATTTAGAAGTCAAATAGGTTTCAGAAATGATTGACAAATGCTTCTCTCAAGTTACCTTCTCGGGCTTCTCTTATTAAGCAAAGATATTCAGCCGAATCATTCTTTCTTGACTGATATGATTCTGTATTTCTGGTGCAGTACATAAATCTATTTTGCACCTTCCTCAGTGCCTCTACCCCCCCCCCCCCCCTAAAAAAAAAAAAATCTACCATTACTTAAATCACTGTTCGGTACATTTTTTAATACTATTATTCAATTATTTTTGTATCAAAATTAACATCTACTAATTTAAGTATTACATGGCTTTATTAATTGGTGACATTGCATTGAATGTACTTCATGATCCCATTGTTCCTATACCTAATTTTGATTCTTACATTATGACTGCCTTATTTGCCTTGCAAATGCAAAACTTTACACTTATCTGTGTTGGTCATCTCATAATTAAGTGCTCATTCTGCAAATGTATTAAAATCTTGTAATTTGTTGCAGTCCTCCTGAATACTATTAGTCCCTCTAGACCCCCTAATATTTGGTATCATCCGCAAATTTAGAAATGTCATATTCTAAACTTTGTATCAGGATATAAATTTTGAGCAACAGTAGTCCCTGTTGGGAATATCAGTACCAATTTATTATTAGAACTAGCCAATTCAGCACATTTAATACAAATTGCCTCAGCCAAATTCTTAGTGGTGCTCCGCACTAACATGTCCCGGCTTGCTTTCTTTCACCTCTGGCCCCCGCTCTGTAGAATTCCACTTTCCAAGTCCTGCCACTTAAATTATTTATTCATACTCTGCTTTCTGTCTTGAAGTGTTTTCCTACTTTCCTACGACTGTGCATCTTCTCATATCTTTAGGTCTTAATGTGCAACTTGTATTTTGGAAATCAAGTTAAATGACATGTGGCTCCCCTGCCTATATGGTCTGTTCTTCAAATCATTCAGAGATCTGTTGAGCAGGACTTTGCTCTATCAAATTTGCTGCACTATTTAAACAATAGAAGAAAATAAAAAAGATCAAGACTGTCATTTGGCCCTTTTGGCAGATCTTCTACCTCAGGGCTATTTTCCTGACTGTCCTCCGATCTCTTGATTTCCTCAATAACCAGAATGCTGTCAATCTCTGTTTTGAAAGAACTCAATAACTGAGCCTCCAGGGTAGACAATTCATGATTATATCTTTGATTTATATATGTATTTCTATTTGCCTTTCTTGGCTTTGTGACCACAGTTGAAAGCTGGTTCGGTCATTATTTCCCAGCCACAGCTTGTTTTTCTTAAAAGTATCTGCCAGTCCTTTGTTATTAAATATTCTATCCTTCTTTAAAAATGTGTCATTATGCCTTTATTACCTCTTCTTAACTCTTTTAAATCAAACAAATGTAATCCATCTGGACCAGTTTCATTTAATTTGTTTAATTGGCTTACTTTTTCATCTTTTATAATTTTATTTTAATTTTTATCTTTATATCATTTCTTATTCCAAATTTTGACAACATATCTGCCCGAACCATCTCCTTGGTCATTATTCAATATTTCAGCCACTTCATTATCATTACCTGCATTTATCCCATCCATTAATATATACTACAATATGCTTACCTTAATCGAGATGTTCCATCCTTAAACTGGTCTCAATGTTTCTGGTTCATTCCCATTACTATCTCCCTAGTCTGGATTTTCACATACTGGATTTTGAAAGGAAGTCCCATACATGTTGCAGCAACTTCTTTGCATAATCCATTCGTCAAGTTGAGTTTATTGGCAAATGCACAAAAACAGTGAGGTACAGGTTCAAAGAAAATCTTGCTTGCAGCAACGTCACAAGCACATTGACTCAGACAGCACACAAAAATGTACGGTATACATAAATTATACAAATTATGCAAGATTGTGAAAATAAATCTGCAAAATACAAGATATTAGTGCAAAAAATATATTTATAGAACATCCATGGTAGTGCAAGAGGTGGTCCATAGTATTCCTTTGCTGAGGTAGAATAAGTGTTTTGTAGGTTGGTTCAAGAACCTGATGTTTGTAGGAAAGTGGCTGTTCATGAACCTGGTAGTGTTAGAGTTCCGGCTTCTGTACCACCTGCCCAACAGCAGCAGTGAGAAGAGGGCATGGCCTGGATGGTGGGGATCCATGATGATAGATGCTCCTTGAGGCAGCATCTGATATACAGTAGATGCTTGTGATCGCAGGGAGGGCTGTGGAACTTCTGTTTTTTGCTAATTATTTTCAAGATAATTGAAATACTCTGGTTATTACTATAATTGACTCATTTCACAAATATGGTTTCCATGTTTTCTTGTACTTCATTGCTAGATTTTTTTGTATTCTGTTGTGAAATATGAGTGCTGGATTTTGTGCAGGAGTGGTTTCAGTGATATTCTGAGTCTACCCATTAAACCAATACTGACTCTTCTTATCGAATACTCTGGTCAAACAGTACCTTGACTACCACTGTAAACTCTGAGCACCAAGAAATAACGTATATATTCATGTTCCCAGGCAGCACAAAGCAAAATCGTAAAACTGATCCTTGATGTCATTAAAGCAGGTCAAAAATTAAACAGAAGCTTCAATTATGTCAGTTACGTCAGTTACGAAAAATGGAAGGGGAAAAAATAATTCATAAAATTAGAACAGAGACAGGAGAATTATTAAAAATGCCCAAGGATATAAACGAAAGATTTCTCCAATACTATCATAATCTTTATTCAACTAAAACTGTAGTACAACCAGAAGGAATAGCAGATTTTTTACTAAAATGTAATTTAAAAGGTTTAGATTCAAACGATAGAGAATTATTAGAAAGGGAGATTACGATAAAGGATATTGAGGAGTCTATTGGCTCTTTAAAAAATGGTAAAGCAGTAGGACCAGACGGTTTAGGCTCTGAATTGTATAAAAAAAATTATGACTTGTTCTCCCCACGTTTACAAAGGCTGTATGAGCATATCTATACTCAACAGAAACTTCCAGACACTTTAAATGAATCTATAATAACACTTATTCCTAAAGTTGATAAAGATCCGGAAGATCCGGGATCATATAGAGCAATTGCACTTTTAAATACAGATCAGAAAATATTAACTAAAATACTAGCGCATAGATTAAGTACAGTGATGAATAAATTAATACACCCTGACCAAACAGGCTTTATTCAGAAACGGTACTCATATTATAATCTAAGAAGATTATTTAATATTATTTATTCTAAGAGAATTATTAATGAAGATCTAGCAATAATCTCACTTGACGCTGAAAAAGCTTTTGATCAGGTTGAATGGTCCTATTTATTTTCGGTGATGGAAAATATGCAGCTAGGGGAGAAATTCTGCACATGGATAAAACTGTTATATACAAATCCTACGGCTAGAATATTAACAAACCAAAGGTTGTCATCTAAATTCAGTCTATCTAGAGGGTGTAGACAAGGATGCCTGTTATCTCCATTATTATTTGCGCTTGCTATTGAGCCACTCGCAGAAAGAGTTAGGGGTCATCCGGAAATACATGGGTATAACACAAAGGATACAGTGAATAAAATTTCTCTATACGCAGATGATGTACTAATTTACATTACAAAACCAGAAATTAGTATTCCAAACTTATCAAAGCTAATAACCCAATTTGGTTCACTCTCAGGATACAGAATAAATTGGAATAAAAGTGAAATTATGCCAATAAGGGAACACAACAAACAGATAATACAACAATTTCCATTTAAAATAGTAAACGAAAAATTCAAATACCTAGGCATTTACGTAACTAAGATATATACATCATTATTTAAAGCAAATTTCCCCCCATTACTGAACAAACTACATAAGAATATTCAATATTGGAAAACACTTCCTATCTCAATGGTTGGCAAAATTAATGCCATAAAAATGATTTTTTTACCGCAAATATTATACCTTTTTCAGACAATTCCGATATATTTGTCAAAAAACTTTTTAAAAAAAATTGGATTCCATTGTTAATGATTTTATCTGGGATTATAAGAATCATAGGATAAACAAAAGACATTTGTGTAAATCAAAAATAAATGGAGGCTTGGTGTTACCAAACTTTCTGTTTTATTTTTGGGCAGTTAATATTAAAAATATGGATTTCTGGTTGGAAGAAGTAGATCAACAACCAGATTGGTTAAAAATGGAAAAGGAAGATTGTTTACCTTTTGATATCGGCTCGATATTATTTGCTACGTCTAAATTAAACAAAAAAAATTATAGGGAAAACCCTATAATATTTAGTGCTATACGAATTTGGAAACAATTAAAAAAGACATTAAAATTAGATAATTTATCACTTTTTCTTCCAATTGTGAATAACCCTTTGTTTAAGCCCTCGTGGTTGGACAGGGGTTTTACACAATGGAAGAATTATGGAATTAAAAATATGGGACAACTTTACAAGGAAGGCACTTTTCTGACATTTCAGGAGTTGCAACAGACTTATGGACTTCTAGGAAATGATTTTTTCAGATATTTTCAACTCGGAGATTATGTAAAATCGAATACTCAAAATTTTCGAATTAGAAATTCAGAAATTCTTGACGAATGTTGGAATAAACATCCTAATACAGAAAAATTAATATCTTATATATATAATATTTTATTAGACAGTGACATTCCATCGACGGACTCACACAGACAAACATGGGAAAAAGAATTAAATCAAATAATAACGAAAGATACTTGGGAAGAAAGTTTACAACACATACATCAATGTTCATTAAATGCCAGACATTCTTTAATACAATTTAAAGTAATACATAGGTTACATTATTCAAAAACAGAATTACATAAAATCTTTCAACATATCTCACCTATATGTGATAAATGTCAACATTTAGAAGCTAACTTATCTCATATGTTTGCAAACTGTATAAAAATAAAAAAATTCTGGGTAAATATTTTCAGTATAATATCTAAAGTGACCAGCACACAATTGGACCCGGATCCAAAATTAATAATACTCGGAACATTAGAATTAAATCAAACATTTACAACAACACAAAGAAACTTTATTGATTATAGTATAATAACGGGAAAAAAATTAATTCTAAAATTTTGGAAAGGCCCTATAACCCCCACAATCAAAATGTGGATTATAGAAATGACGGAGACCTTAAACGTGGAAAGAATCAGATTTTCCCTGTTGGACAAACA